>JAWWNH010000089.1:0-190000 GCA_034641385.1 Darevskia mixta
CAAGAAACTAAACCTAAAAATGACTTGTCATTGGCCCCCTTATTTCACACACACACACACACACACACAACACACACACACACACACACTGTAGGAGAGAGAGGGAGAGAGAGAGAGAGAGAGAGAGAGAGAGAGAGAGAGAGAGAGAGAGAGAGGAAACCAACAGCATCCGTTTCCCTCCCACTGGCAGTTGCTTCAAGGCTGAGATGGCGGCAGGGCTGCCTCAGTCCTGCTGTGGGCTCTTCCAACACCTGCTCTTCTCCCTCTGGGCCCTGCAGGGTGGTAAGTACCTGGCAATGTGAGGGCAAGGGCACATTTGGACCCTCAATCTTCTGATGCCACTTCCAAAACAGGGCCAGTTAGTGCCTTTATTGTCTCCCCTTGCTTCAGGTTGTCCTCAGTACCTGGTGATCATCTCTTACTGACAGGACATCATTTCTCTCCTCCTAGGCCTAGTAACCAGCATCTCTGGAGTGGAAGTGACCCAGCACCCACCACTGGCCAACAAACGGCAGGGCGAGACCCTGGAGCTGAGCTGCGATGTCCATCAAAATTACTATCATTACTACTGGTACCCGCCAACACCCAGGAGAGATTACTCTAGAGCACCTTGGGACTGTTTACTCTACTGCGGACAAATTGGAGGAGATTCCGAAAAATGATCTGAATAGTCGTCTGAGTGGCAAGCGGGTTGGCTCAAAAGTATATTTGTACCTAAAAGTCCTCCAGCTTAATGACACAGGGCAATATCTCTGTGCTTCCAAGGACACAGTGATTGTAGCAGCACCAGGAGCTGTCATAAAACCAAACAATAATACGTCTCTCCATGTGCTGCTGAGAAACACGTCCTCTCTGTACATTAGTGGCATTACTTCCCACTGCATATTATTAGCGATGCATCTTGTATACCTCAGTGCCCACTGGCCAGCTCTGTACAAATAATCTCTCTCTCTCTCTCTCTCTCCTCTCTCTCTCTCTCTCTCTCTCTCTCTCTCTCTCACACACACACACACACACACACAGAGGAGAGAGAGAGAGAGAGAGAGAGAGAGAGAGAGAGAGAGAGAGAGAGAGCCAACAGTGGTGGATCAAATATATCAGGGGTGGCCAACTCCCAAGAGACTGCGATCTAAGAGTTAAAAACTGGCAGTGATCTACCCTCCTTTTTGGGGTTCGGGTCAAAGTTGTTGAGTTTTTTCAGGGAGGAGGTGAAATGTTGAGCTTTTTTTAGGGGAGTCACAGTTGTTCAGCTTCTTTGGGGGGAGCCAATGATCTACCAGTGATCTACCACAGACGTCCAGTGATCTACCGTTACCGGGGGGGGGGGGAGAGGTCAAGGAAATTATTTATTATTAAATTTGTATACCATCCTTCCTTTGTAGATCTCAGAGCAGCTCACAGAAATTACAGCTCAGTTAACTAGAGGATCCCGTGAATTGGCAGGCCTCTCTTTGCAGCTCTTCAGTCTCATTCATGCTGCCCAGCCCAAATATCTACGGTTGGAAATTTATTAAGGCTGACAAGGGCTAATGGGCTAATGGGAATTGTAATCCAAAATATCTGGAAGGCACCAGATTAAGAAAGACTGCACTAAGTTTTGCCAGTTCTCTCTCTGAGACACACTGCCTTTTAAAGAGGCAGCTGATAAATCCATGTCTGTTGTGAACCTGTTTGAGGTACAGGAGTCCTGCCATGGAGAACTGCAAAAAGGATGGGGGTACCTCTGCACTTACTTATAGAAGTGAGGTCCACTGAATCTAAGGGAACTACTTTCAGAGGGAACATGACCAGGTTCTAGAGTTTCTGCAAAGCATTCTACCACCGTGCTATACAGGGGGGCACTGTGATGCAATCTCAGGAAGCGCCTTTACAAAAACCTTCTGCCCTAAGAAAAATGAAAACTTGGGTTCCTTGAAGGGTCTTCCAAAAGCAAAACAAAAACAAAAACACGAGAAAAGGCACAACACACACACACACACACACACACACACACACACACACGGAAGCAAGCAGATAATTAACCCTTTCTTCCTTGGAATAATCTGAGTTTGTGTTGCATTGCTTATTAAAAGAGGGTTACAGACACTTAACTCTTTCTTTGCCAGCTGTTTCACTACGCAAATCCTTTGTTTGGTTCCAAAAGGGTGCAACCAGGGAGTTCAGATGTACTTAACTCCACATGGAATTAAGCTGCCGAGCAAGTCCTATTGAAATCGGAGCCAGTAGGATGCAAACAGAGGCTGGGACTGAGGAAAGCGCCGTCCTCTTCATGCTTTTGAGTGTCAAGTCAGCTGCGGCGGCTCAGTCAAAGTAAGGTTGGCAACTCTACTTGGCGCTTCAAAGCTGCTTCCCGAATACTGTATATGCATTTCTGCACACATTTACTCAGAAGTAAGTTGTGTTCAGTAGGGCTCACTCCCAGCTATAAAGAGGTCCTAAGAGGCAACCTTAAGTGCAGATGTGGACACTCAATAGAGCGATCTTTCGAATGGGAGGGAGAAAGGTTTGAGCAGGGAGCAGATTCTTGCTGGAGAAGTAAGTTGAGAAGAAACTCCCTTTCCCCTCCCTGCAAAGAGAGCGATGTTCTGCAGCCACGAAAAGCGAAGGAGCAGTTGCTGCACGGCGCCTTCAGGGCTGCGGAAAGAAGGGCGGCTGGCTACTCGGCTGGACGGAGCGGGACTTGACTGACCTCCTAGTAGCAGAAATGGAAGGGAGCTTACTCCAGATCGGTATCAATCTGGGATCAGGAACGCCGAGGCTGTTCAATGCGGAGCGTTCCCAACTGACTGGAAGGCAGACGACTGGAGAAACGAGAAGGAGGTGGCGGGGGCGCAAGTGGGGACCATCGCCACTGGTCTAGTCCAGCAGGACACTAGAGTGAGCCGCCTCAAGTGCCTCTGGTTATCGAGGGACCGGACGGGAGGGAGCAGCAGGCTGCCGCTGGGATTGGTAGGCGCTGCTGGGAGAGCTGGGAGAGAGTTTTTGTGCGATCGCGTCCCGCTGTGTCAACAGCGCCACGATGATACACGCCGAGCCCAATACTCGACGGGCGCCTGGAGGAGGCGATGGAGGGGTCAGGGAATGGGCAGCAAGTCCAAGCGGCTGCCCCCAGAGAAAAAACCCGCTGTGGGGCCATCGTGACGGATTGAGGTGCTCCGGAGAGGTCTAGAGGGTCTCCCTCTCGAGCGAGATGTGTTCCCAGCCCTCCACGGCACCGGACAGCCCCGAGGGGCTTGGGCAGCCCTTGTCCGGCTGCTCCCTGGCCGCCTTTGGCTTTAAGCGCCGCCCCGAAGGCCGCTTCGCCGTCGGAGAGCAAGGAGGGCCGGAGGGCGAGGAAGGAGCCGTCCCGGAGGGCCGGGAGCAGCCGGGAAGATTTTGCAAGGGGGGCCCGTGAGGCGGCAGTGCTGTGTGAGCAAGCTTACTTCGCGGATACTGGGACGCAGCTCATAGTCGAAGGTCAGTCGGAAGGCGCTCGCGTCCACCTTCGGGGTGGGGGGAAAGCGGGGAGGGGGCTCTCACCTCCACCGCCACCCCACCGGCCACCCCGTTTTCATTATGTCCCATTAGAATAAGGCTGATTCGGTCCCTTCGACGGGTGGGGCGGCGGCAGGGGATCCAGATGGGCAGCAATTGGGGTGGGAAGTTGATTTAGATGGGGCGGCGGGAAGTCATGACAGTCCCTTCGAGCCAGATCGGCTTTTCTCCCACCCAAGGCACAAAATCTAATCCTCCTCCCCCCCACCGCCCTAGTCACTCTGCCCCTGCCTCCTTTCTCAATCCTGCTAAAAAAGAACCATAGATCGCCAGCGAGGGAGCCCAGATCCAGCCACTGTCCCAAGTCCCAGCTCTCCTAAAAAAATAAAAAATAAAAGACACGTGGGGTGGGGGTTTAAAATGTCGAAAAGAGTTTCCAATTCGCTCCAAATGGCTGGAGTGTGGAGGAATGGATGTTTGCATTTTCTGCCTTGCAACGGCTCTAAATAAATATTTGGGGCTCGGGGCTGGGTGTGGAGATCGTAACCATCCCCGAGCAGCGTCATTTTATACCACAGCCCATCAGGGAGTGTTTAGCCAGGTCAGAGTCCAAATGCTCGGGGCATTAAAAGTGCATCCAGTAGAGAGAGAGAAATTGCCCGGATACAAAAAAGTTCCCTGGGCACTACCACCAGTCGCGGGGCGAGCGTGGGGTGGGAGCGAAGATTGCAGTCCACTAACAAAGCCAAAATTTACTACCTTCGTCATGGGAGCCAATGAAAGCCTGCGCTCTAACAAAGAAGCTCTTTCTCGGCATCCACGAGGACTAGAATCTTCAGAAAGAGATCCATTAGCTGAAACGAGGAAGAGAAGCCAGGTGGAAGGTATACCTGTAGGTTTCTGTTAGTATGGTGAGGTTTGCTCCGGATCCTGAAAGCTGGGACATTGAGAGTCAGCTGAGCAAATTGTTTCAAACCAGTAATGCTTTATTATTTTAGACTTAATTTGGTCTTCTGGGCTCCCCACAGCCATGTGCTGCAGTTGTGGTGCACACACTTCTCTTCAGCGGTCCATGATTTACAACATTCCTGATAGGTTAGAGCAGGGGTCCGCAACCTTTTTCAGCCATGGGCCTGTCCACCCCTCAGACCATGTGGTGGGCCGGACTATTTTTTTTGGGGGGGGGGGGAATCAACGAATTCCTATGCCCCACAAATAACCCAGAGATGCATTTTAAATAAAAGGACACATTCTACACATGTAAAAACACGCTGATTCCCGGACCATCCGCAGGCTGGATTGAGAAGGCGATTGGGCCGCATCCGGCCCCTGGGCCTTAGGTTGCCTACGCCTGGGTTAGAGTGAAACCCAAAGAAAAAGAAAATAATCTGGTTAAAATAGAACTACTCAGACCATGTACAGTTTCACATTTTAAACTTACCTGTATAGCACCACCAACATTACAGGAATAAAGTAGGTTTTGTTGCCGCTGCACAGCTGGCAATAAGTACCATTTTCTCATAGAAAGTGATTATGCAGTAACAATAATTGTGTATCTATATGCACATGCTTGGGAAGCAACCCCCTGACTTAGGCTATGTACATACCATACACTTAAAGCACCCCAAACAATCCTGGGAACTGTAATTTAAGGGTACTGGGAATTATAGTTCCTTGAGGGGTAAACTACAGTTTCCAGGATCTTTAGGGGGGAGGGTGCTTCCAATGCATGGTGCATACCCAGGCTAAAAAGTCTGATTGTCTTTAAATTAGAGTAAGATAGTGTATATGTGTGTTAAAAGGTAGGCACAGCAGAAAGAAACAGATAATATCACAACTGAAGCAGAGAGGTGCCACCTTTAGAAAACCACATATCTGGGTTAACTCACCTTAGCTTCAAAAATCCTGTTTCTCATGTACTTCATAGACCTCCGTGCATAGGATTGAAGCCTAATGCACTTGAATTAAGATTGCCATTGCACCTTTTAAATCTCCTTTTTAAACCATCTTTTTTGTTTGTTTGTTTCCCAAGTTGATTAAAATGGTATAATTAATCAGCATCAAGTCTTGTGGAGTAAGTGCTTATCTGTGGGTTTATTATAAATACTTTTAAGGCACCAAGGGCGGCCTCACTGTGAACAGGCACACTCATTCCCCAGCCACCCACACTCCCGATCACGGGGCTTATCGGCTTGGGCCTTCTGTTTATTATATGCCCTCATGGAACAAAGAAAACATCTTCTCCCTTCGCAGATGAAGATTGTCAACGCTCACAGCCGACTGTCCATCTTCTGGGTCCCGTGTGCCACAAGGACCACGTCACACTTGTGTGTGTGGCCCAGGGCTTTCCCTATGAGTGGCCCATTGATGTGAGCTGGAAGCGTGATGCGCAAGAGGTGACTCGCTTCTCTGTCGCCACCGACCCCGTCCGCACCCTGAACGGCAAATGCAACTTTGGGGTTTCCAGTCGCCTGAGCATGACAGCTGCAGAGTGGCAGGAGAGGCATGTGTACTCATGCCACGTGAGACAAGGGAACATAACCGAGGCTGAAGAGTCGATGGAGAGGGAGCCGAGCCAGCAGTCAGGTAAGCAAGGACTAGGGTGGAGGCAGTTACATGTACCAGGTTGGAGATCCTACATGATGGGGGAAGTGGTCAGAAGGTGCCCTCTTCCTCTTGGTGGTCAAAGGTTGAGAATACAGGTCTGATTAAAGGGAAAGCAGCATACATTTCTTCAGGAGCAGATGGTCAAAACAGGGATGTTTTTCTTTGCTGTTTTAGTTTTCTGATTGATTTTTTTTTAAATTTTATGGTGTTGCCTTAATTTGGACTTGTGTATGGTCACCCTGATGGATAAACAAGCAAACAAAGATGGGGAGGGATTGGGAGATAAAGTTTTATCACAACTGGAGGCTGATTTCCCTAAGGGTTCAGCATTTCTGCCCCTCCCAAATATAATTTGAAGTGCTCCTAAATGGTTGCTAACTTTACTGAATGCTAGGTGTTGAAGAAAGAATACCTTCCCACAAGAGGCATAGTGCCCAAGGTTAGTTCTGGAAACTGAGGCAGAAAATCCTACAAACAACTCTCCCTGAAGTACAAACATAACAATAATAAATTTAAAAAATAACAGTTTGCTGCCCTTTCATGACATCCAAAATTAGCAGTCTGAGGCAGCTGTTCTACTCTGTCTAATGGCAGGGCCAGGCAGCCCTACTATTTCCTATTTATTTATCTAAAATATATACCATGTAATTCAACAGAGCCTTCAGGACAGTTTACAAAAACAAATGAAGTATCCTTAAGGTTCTAGACTTCGTTTTTGAATGCTAGGGTGGAAACTGCAGCCAGAGTGGTGCATGCTCTAGTTATCTCCTACTTGGACTACTGCAATGCGCTCTACATGGTGCTACCTTTGAAGGTGAGCCGGAAACTACAACTAATCCAGAATGTAGCAGCCAGACTGGTGACAGGGAGTGTCCGCTGAGACCATATAACACGGTCCTGAAAGACCTACATTGGCTCCCAGTAGGTTTCCGAGCACAATTCAAAGTGTCGGTGCTGACCTTTAAAGCCCTAAACAACCTTGGCCCAGTATACCTGAAGGAGCGTCTCCACCCCCATCGTTCAGCCTGGACACTAAGGTCCAACGCCAAGGGCCTTCTGGCAGTTCTCTCACTGCGAGAAGCGAAGTTACAGGGAACCAGGTACAGGGCCTTCTCGGTACTGGTGCCTGCCCTGTGGAATGCCCTCCCATCAGATGTGAAAGAAATAAACAACTATCGGATTTTTAGAAGACATCTGAAGGCAGCACTGTTTAGGGAAGCTTTTAATGTTTGATGTTTTATCGTGTTTTCAATATTCTGTTGGGAGCTGCCCAGAGTGGCTGGGGAAACCCAACCAGATGGGCAGGGTATAAATAAATAATAATTATTATTATTTACTGTGTGCTCTAAAAATGCCAGTCTGAAATGTCCATCTTGGTGAAGGTGAGTGGGCCTCTGACTCTCTCTATTTTCTCTCATATCAGCCTCAACTGACTTGGAGTTTCAGAGCAGCCTTTATACAGGGCAGATCATTTTCCTGCTCCTGGTGGTCAAGAGCTTTGCCTATGGCACTGCTCTGGGAATCTACACAGCCTGTAAGAAGAAAACGGGTAAGAGACCCATTTTACTTACTGAAATCTGAAGGGTACAGCTTCCTTGACCACAGGGAACCATTGTTCATGTATCCAGAGGCCCTGGTGACATCCAAAGTGTATAATGAAAGCCTCTACCCACTTAGTTGGAACAATTTGGCAGGATATACCGTATGTAAACAGTAGGGGTGTGCATTTGTCACAAGATTCAGCTTGTATCTGTAGGTTTGGGAAGCTGCCTGTTCTGTTTTGGAGCCACTCTGTGTCATTCCAATTTATTAATTATTTGGGACCCAAATAGATTTGTTAAATTGGTTTCCCACTCCCCATCTAATATAATGGGGAAGTTAAAAACAGCTATAACTTGCTTTCCTTTTTGCAGAAATGGATAAAGTTTTCAGGCATAGGGGCCCCTCCAGAGTCGATTAAGCCTACCAAATTGTAGGCAGGAAAAATCCAGGTGCTTTCATGCAGGGCATCTTTACATTTTGATTTTTAAAGGGGAGGGAACAAAGGGAAAGTATATTACATTTTCAGATTCTACCAGAATTAGATGGAATTTGCAAGTGTGGCCATAGCTTCTAAGGGGGTAAATAGCCTGCCAAATTTCTGAACAATAGCTGCAGTGGTTCTGCAGCTGGGACAGGCTAGTAGGTACAAAAAGGAATGGTGGGGAAAGAACATGAATTTACAGGAAATATTGGAGCAAGGAAAATGTCACCCCAATAAGGATCCTATTACCCCAAGGGTCATTGATGTGAGGTGCACTCCCCTCCCCAACTTTTTAGGGTATAATGAAGATTTCTCCATAACCTTGCATTGAAGAATGAGTAGATCCATGTGAATAAAACAAATACTGTTTTTAATCCCTCCCCAAAACCTGTCCATCAAAACTCCATCAAAACAAAAGATCCCTCTGCCAGCTCTGCATTCCCTCCCCTCTGAGCATTTCCCAAGCCACGGAATGGTTCAGGATCTGTTTTGACTTGAGATGCCTTGTTAATGGTGCCATCTAACTCGGAAATTTGAGAACCTTCCGGACATCGGTCTGCTTTGCTTCATATATCACTGTACACACAGGGTTGACGGTGCATCCTGCGCTGATGATCATCGCCTTGCTGGGTTACTACCTTTGAATCTTTCTTTTATAGGTTTCTGATGGAGCTGTGGAGAGGCTCTGTGTCTTCCTGCTGGTATTGAAGCATTAGCTCTTCCCCCAGTCAAGAAACTTACAGCTGGAGGCCATTCCCAGTGTGGATCCTCAATGTTTCTTCTCTGACATTTTCCCATCTTCCTTCTCATCTGCTCTTCAATCTTGAGGACCTACTTTGGTCACTTGAAAAACTGCTGAATTCTTCCTTTCCTTGAGCAAATTTCCAGTGTAACAATAAACAGAGCTAGATTTTATTATCTCTGCATGACTGTGTTGGGAATTATTAATCCAACCAGATGGGAAGCTCCTCACGTGCACCTTTCCTCATTGCTGCATCTCTGTTTTTGGGGAAGACACAGAAGCACCTCCTGTTAAAGGCACACAACCGCTCTCAAATGTTCATGTATAGATACCTTCCATCCATTAAATCCCACCCAAATCTAATTAATTCTGGGATTATATGCACTTCACATCTTAGATGTGGGCTGTAGTGGTTCAGTGGTAGAGCATTTGCTTTGTATTTAGCTGGATGTCCAATCTCCAGGTGGGGCTGAGCATGCCCCCTGCCAGAAACCCACAGAGAGCTGCTGTCAGTCTGTGTAGACTAGACTCACTTAGATGGGCCAATGGTCTTGTTCAGCATGAGGCAGCTTCCCTATTCCCTATTTATTATTATAAATAAATAACAAATTTATTATTTATACCCCGCCCATCTGGCTGGGTTTCCCCAGCCACTCTGGGCGGCTTCCAACAAAATATTAAAAATATAATAAAACATCAGACATTAAAAGCTTCCCTAAACAGGGCTGCCTTCAGATGTCTTCTAAAAGTCTGATAGTTGTTTATTTCCTTGACATCTGATGGGAGGGCATTCCACAGGGCGGGCACCACTACCGAGAAGGCCCTGTACCTGGTTCCCTGTAACCTCACTTCTCTCAAGGAGGGAACCACCAGAAGGCCCTTGGCGTTGGACCTTAGTGTCTGGGCTGAATGATGGGGGGGGGAACGCTCCTTCAAGTATACAGGACCGAGGACATTTAGGGCTTTGAAGGTTAGCACCAACCCTTTGAATTGTGCTCGGAAACCTACTGGGAGCCAATGTAAAATGGGCCTGCAGCACATTGCATTCCAAGGTCTCAATAGAAGTGGCAAGGGAAGCAAGAGCGTAGCAACTGGATGAGCAGATTCCCCAAAACATACTGGAATATTTTATAGATATAGATAGATATCTAGACATGCATGCACAGACAAGCATCATACTATGCTTCCATCACCATAGTCAATGGGGATGAGACTACAAAGGGATACTTGCATTAGAACTGGTGCAGGGAAGAGGCAGGTGGTGGTGGGAGAAATTGTCCTAGTGGAAGCCATTGAGGTGTAGTGGTTAGAGTGCTGGACTAGGGCTGGGAAAATCTAGGTTCAAATCCTCACTCTGCTATGAAACGCACTAGGTGACATCAGGCCAGTCAGCTTTAAAAAGTTGTTGTAAGGATAAAATTGGGCAGGTGCGGGGGCAACCTTGAAGAAATGGTTTGCCTGCCCATCTCAACGCCAACAGAGAAGGCACCAGCCCAACCTGCTTTTGGAGGGAGTGCCACAACTGGGGCATAGGTTCCTCAGCTACAAAATGGAGATGAGTCTGAGACAAGACCAGTTTTGCCGAGTGAGTTTGTGGCTGAGGTGACATTTGAACTGGGAGGTTGTCATGGAAACCTACCCTACCCACATCTGTCTCTTTAAAAACATGCTGTTCCTTCAACCTCCGTTTCATAGAGGCTGACAGACCACATCTTTCCCTCCTCCTCTGAACACACAAGCTGAAAAACCCTGCTGTCGAGCAGAGAAGCTAAATCGCTCCAGCAATAGTTGATATTTTGGTAGCTGCATCTCTTTGCCATTGACACCTTGATCATGTCATCTTCTAGCCCTACAAAAAGGTCATAACCCTACTTTCTTGCTTACCTGCAACTCCATCTCATAGGTTGTCCCTCCCTGCAGCCCCTATCACTCAAAGTCACAAAGCCCTGAACCCCATCAACATAGAAGGAAATAACTATGGTGTGGTCCCTCATTCCTCACCATCAATGTTGCTGCATGTGCTTAATATTGAGGTGACCCTTGTATTGTGTGAGTATATGACCCCAGAGAATAAGCTTGTTTCTTGCATTAAAGTTTAAGCTATTTTCTTTAAGCACCTTCTTTGCCTTTCCCCTTTATTCACTTTAAACTTATTCTTAATAAACCCTCCTAAAATTTGCTGCTGGGGTTTGTGCATTTATTTTGTGTCAGGCTTTTGTGTGAGTAGGGCGTCATTTTGAGAGAAAAGCAAGCAGCCTTGCTCTCTGGTGAAGAAGAGGGGTGAAAGCTGGATGCTCCCACCACCACTCAAAAAAATACCCCAATTCCCTTGGAATTTCACTTCTGCCTATGGGGAAAGGGAGAAAGTCAAGCATGGTGTCAGCAAGCTGGTGGTAACACCTCATTGCATGACCAGCCTACAGGCCCAGTACCAAGTCAGGCACTAGCTACCGGTAATGGCTCCAGGGGCTCAGAAGAGGCCCTCAGCAGCCAGCCCCAGCTGCACTGCCTCTCACTGACCTGAATGGCTCTTTTAGAGAGCCATTTTTGAATGAGAGTGAAGCTTGGCACCCATTTGTAGTGGCCTCCTGCCCTTTTAATGTATCCAAAATGCAATGTCCCAGCTTATAGATCTAAAAAATGTATGGCTGAGTAAATTAAAATGGTGGGCAACTGCTGCCCAGCTGCCACTAAAATGCCAAGGGTCCCCCAAATCCTTCTGGCCTAGCTCATCTGGCAGACATGACAAGAGGGGACTTTTTACCCACAATGCTCTACTGGTGTGCCAGAATGTTCTGTGCAGCAGTGCTAAGTGCTAAGCAACATTTCTGCCTTGCTGACAGTTGAAAGAAATAACTAGGCAAAACATACCAGCATGCTTTACAGGTCTCGGGTTAACTGTAACATACTTTGGAGTGTGGAAGTCTACCAGGTGGCAATTTAAGCAGATGTTAAAAATACATAGAGGAAGCCACACAAGCCAAACTAGGGGGTCTTTTAATCTGAGTCAGCTCCCCACTGTGTACAAACCCAAATAGCCTTGGGGCTCCTATCCTCTTTAATCTGGCTCTGTTATAGGGCAAGGAGAAGCTGCGCTCGCCTTCCACTTCACCTGCAGCCCCGCTTCTTTTTCTCTTTTTGTGTCAAAGTAAACCTCAATAGTTTCCATCTTCTGTATCTGCCTGATCTACAGCTGCAGGAGCCGCTTCCTTTCAAACAAGAACCTCTTTTGTTTTTTGAGAACAGTGCAGCTTCAACCCTGATCACAAAGAACCTGCCTGCACTTTGATGACACTTGCTAGGTCAGGGCTGCTGCTCAGCTGCAACACAAGAAAAACCAGAGAGACAATGGTTGCAGTCCTTTTGAGCTCAGCGAGGTTTCATCTGCGCCTTCTAGTCCTTAATAAAGCCCGTTAAGCTAATTCTTAACTTACTGTCGAACTGTTTCTTTAACACCTTTTTCCATTAACAAGCTTTAATGTGATGCAGTTGAGATCCAGATGGTTTTGCGGTAAAATCTTGATTCCCTCCACATAGTGGCCACAGATTGGGCTAGGAATACTAAAATCAACTCAAGATTAAAATAGTGCCTCTTGTAGAGCTGTCTGTAATGAGATTAATTCCAGCCTCACAATGGACACATTCCTACAGTCATCTCTATCAATGTACTGGTCTGAAACATCTCCACCAACCGTCTCCAGTAAGATCTGGAGTCTACTTTGGCTCAAAGGAGAGGATGCCCCAGGCCCCACAACTTCCCCCTTATAGCACCACCTTACCAAACTGAAAGGAGACCTTGAGAGAGTTTGAGAAAAAGGTCTGCCTGGCCAAATGCAGCATGTACAGTGGTACCTCAGGTTACAGACGCTTCAGGTTACAGACTCCGCTAACCCAGAAATAGTACCTCGGGTTTAGAACTTTGCTTCAGGATGAGAACAGAAATCGTGCGGCGGTGGCAGCGGGAGGCCCTATTAGCTAAAGTGGTACCTCAGGTTAAGAACAGTTTCAGGTTAAGAACAGACCTCCAGAACGAATTAATTTCTTAACCCGAGGTACCACTGTATTTAGGAAAGTGTATTTTCATCTGTTGCTTGTACCACAATGTCAGTCTCACTGCCCTGACCCTTACTGCAGTGGCTTCATGCAATAGCCCTGTCTAAGCTGTACACAGATCACATCAGAAAGCAGGGATCAGCACTTTCTCTCTCTCTCTCTCTCTCTTGTACTGTGAGCCCTGGTCTGCACCTTCCACAATAACAGTACAGTGGTACCTCTAGTTATGAACTTAATTCGTTCCGGAGGTCCGTTCTTAACCTGAAACTGTTCTTAGCTAGAGGCGTGCTTTCGCTAATGGGGCCTCTTGCTGCTGCTGTGCTGCTGGCACACGATTTCTGTTCTCATCCTGGGGCAAAGTTCTCAACTCAAGGAAACTCTTCCATGTCAGCGGAGTTTGTAACCTGAAGCATTTGTAACCTGAGGGGTTTGTAACTCAAGGTACCACAGTACTTGGCTCCATTTTGAATGCTGATCTACCACACAGACCTTCCATTCCACCCTACCCTACCCTGAAAAATGGGGGGGGAATCTGGTATTGACCCTGAAGAGAAAATTGTACTTTTGACCAAAACACAGTGAGCTTCCATGGAATCACTCGATTTATATATTTCTATGCAGCCTATTTTTTAAAATGTTATATGATTTGGATATACAGTACACTTGAATTTTACACACATTTAACTTGTGCCATTTCAGCAATATGTGGGCATGATGGAGATCCTCTCGCAAGATCTCACGAGAAGTCAGATTGCCCCATGAGATCCCGCGATCCCAGAGCTGGTGTGCAGAGTTTAAAAGCTCTTTTCATGCTGGGTAATCCCAAGCTGCCCTGGCACGAAAAAGACTTTTAAGCTCTCAGCCTTGCTTCCCAGGCAAGACCACTGAGACTGGTAGAGATAATGCCTCTCTCTCTGTCACCTGCTGCCTTACAGAAAGTAAGGTCATGTGGTTTTGGCTAGATGTGGTTTTCGCATTCACGCATTACAGTTGGAACTGAACTCCCATATAAGATGCAGGCCAGCTGTACAATAAGCGGATTTGTACAGCTAAGCAGCAGGGGTCATCTAGTCCAAACCCCTGCAATGTATTCAGCTCCCTAGGTCTCAGGGTCCCCAAATGGTTTTGGGGTGGGGGGCAACCCAGCCAGATGAATGGGGAATAATGGTGGTGGTGGTGGTGATGGTGGTGATGTAACCACATTTCAAAATGGACTTCTGAAGAAGCTATACTTTCCACAGACACAGCCTTCCCTGTTTGGAACAGTGAGGAAAGCCATACCTGCAGAACATCACTTTGTTTTAGACCCTTTCAATGGGAAAAGGCTTTTTGGAATATAGATGCCCCAGTTGTGTAATTAACACTGAATGTTTATTGTTGTAAGCCCTGATAAAGCCTTCTGTCCCAATGAAAGTCTTATCCCTACTCTCTTCTAAATCCTCCTGTTCTAACTCTTGTCTTTTGTGGCCAGAAGTTTCCCAAATTCATTGTGCCCTCTGTTGAGATAATTTTTCTTCTGACACTTTGCCTTTCGGTTCAATTGAGCTATTCCCTCTTTTATTATGAATAATGGAAACCGGAGCAAAGCCGCTTGGCATTTTCCAAGCGTTGCTTCTCATAGAAAACAAGGGTGTGTGACTGTGGGGGAGAGAGAGACAGACAGCTTTTGAAAGATGCTGTCAAATGTTCCTGAAACCAAGGTTTTCATTCATCATGGGGGTTTATAGTTTAAAGAAGAAAAACAAAACCTAGCTTGTCTGTTTCAAGCACCTTGGAGGGAAAATATTTATCTTCTCTTTTTTCAAGAGCCTACACATGCTAGAGAGGCTGCTAATCTATTTCCTCTTTATCTCATTCACCAAGAGCAGATGAATGGAGTGTGTTAGCTGTCGCAATGAAGGTGCTGAGTACAAATTGTAGAAGTAAATCAGTGAAGTGGTCTGTTGGGGAAGGGCCATAACTCAGTAGCATAGCATCTGCTTTGCATGCAGGAGGCACCAGAGTCAATCTCTGCCAATCCTTCCAGGTAGGGCTAGCCCCCTGCCTAGAACCCAAGACATCTGCTGCCAATCAGTGTAAACCAGGCATGTCCAACAGGTAGATCGTGACCTACCAGTAGATCACTGGACGTCTGCGGTAGATCACTGGTAGATCATTGGCTCTCCCCAAAGAAGCTGAACAACTGTGGCTCCCCTAAAAAAAGCTCAACATTTTACCTCCTCCCTGAAAAAAACTCAACAACTTTGACCTGAACCCCAAAAATGGGGGTAGATCACTGCCAGTTTTTAACTTTGTGAGTAGATCGCAGTCTCTTGGGAGTTGGCCACCCCTGGAAACCATACTGGCCTAGATGGACCAATAGTCTTACTCAGTGTAAAACAGCTTCCTGCATTCCTGTTTTGTTTTACATGGAGCCTGAGCTACCACTCACATTCCAGTCTCACCTGCTCACCTTCTCAATTCGCTTCCCAATCATAGGAATCAACTTCAGGGGGCCATGGGTGTTTGGGCACCCACAATAATATAATTGTGGGGGCCAGGCACCCACAAAGTCAATGAAAAAAGCCAGCAGGTGGCAGTGGTGCTGCCTCCGAGAGAAAAGCAGTTCAGCTCCATCCTCCGCAGCCAGCCGGCTGCCACCGCTGGCCGTTGCAATGTGGACATGCTACGTCACATGCACATGCCTACACATTGTGTGCATGATGTCATGTGATGTCATAGTGTGCGTGATGTGCATGTGACGTTGCATGTCTGCGTTACAGCGGGGAGCACCCACAATCCTGAGGGCGAGATGGCGTCCCTGCAAGCATGAAATGCCATCAGGCTCCTCATTTGAGGTGTCATGGAAGGGCAGCAGATTGTTAGTTATTTAAATCGTCGTATTTTTATTGCCAGGGAAGGGGAGAGGTGCTTGGGAGATTTTCTGAGTTGCCAAAACAAACATCGGATAATATATTATATACCTTGACTCGAGGGCGGTGGGGGGTGGGGGGTGGGATTTCTGCTGCTCCTCAGGCAGCAAACTATCAAGTGTTTAATCTTAGCTACTTGCCCTTTCATAGACACATTCAGTTGTGTGTGTTTTTGTGGTGGTTAAACGAAAGGTCAGAAGTACTGATAACTGCATTAACGGCTGCATGATAGATATGGAAAGCTACACTTGTTGAGTTCCTTCACTGCATCTTCAACAGCTGAATAATTTGCCTGTCATTCAGCTGTAAAAAAAAAAAAAAAAAGGCACAGAGCCTCTGTCAAGTGTGGGGGCGGGGGAGTGGCAAGTACATTTTTGCATTTCCAAACTTTTAATGAAGCAGATTTCATTCCCCAACGGCCTATTTTTGTTTAGCAGCCTGCTCAGATGAAGCATCCCCCAACTGTATTTTTAATCTATATGATAATCCCACAAGCCTCAGTCCCAAGAAATGATAAGACATGCTATCTCCACGTAGTGGAGGGGGCCACGCATAGCCAGGCTATCATCACCCCCTGTTTAAATAACTGATGAAGAAGAAGACAAACGAGCAAGATCCAACAAAGAAAAGGGGTTCGCAAAACAGTTGGATGGTGAAGAAGAGAGGGAGGACAGTAACAAGGTGGATTTTCTATATTTAAACAGAAGGACCCAAAAAGGGTAGGGACAGGTTAGAGGAACTTGCTTTGCCAGTCAATCTATGTGTCACAGGGAATATCCAGCCGGCGCTTGTGACACCTGTAGACTCCTCGTTAACTACAGCTATACTGGGGTTTTGTGTGTGTGTGAGCTGCCTTGGGGGATCTTTGGATCCGAAAGATGGGATAGTAATTAATTAAGCGGAAGGTGCTGCCTTATACAGAGTCAGACCAATTATTCACATAACCCAGATCTGTCTATGCTGACTGGCAGCAGCTCTCCAGGGTCACACACAGAGCTCTTTTCAGCCTTGCTATTTGAAAACCTTTAACTGGATATGCCAGGGACTGAATCTGGGGCTTTATTCATGCAGAGCATGGTCTCCGACACTGAGCCACGGCCTCTCCTTCTCATGCTGCAGTCGTGGTAACAATGGGGGCGCCATCTGGAGAAAAGGCTGTGTTTCCCCTTGAATAGCTGCCTCAAAGAGCTCCAAAAATACTGCATTCCCACTAATTCTTGCTGCTTCTGCTCGGGGCCAACCCTACCATTGGGCAGAATGGGACAATTGTCCCAGGTGGTGACAGAAGCCCCCCTGCACCCCAGCAATTTCTCCCAGAGTTCCTTCATCATTCCTCTGTTAGGAGATCAGAGCTGGGCTCCACTCAGCCTGCCATTCACCTTTTTAATGAGTCTGCTGCCCTCAGGTGGAAAGAATGCTGTCCCTTTGCTAGTGCTGAAGTAAGATTAAAATTGCCAGTCCAGTCAGTTTCTATACATGGAATTGGGGGGTGGGGTGGTGTTTGCCCTCTTATGCTAGTGACGTCATACTGGGATGAGAGGGAAAGAGTTAACTAATTGTAAATGACTGTCCAATGAGAACCCAGGGGGCGGAGTTAACTGCGTATAAGATTGAAGCACAGAGGTTTTTAGAGTTAGTTCAGTCAGTTGTGTTCAGTCAGTGAGTCAGTTGGGAGCCAGGGTGGTTCAGGAGATCAGTCTGGGAGTTGAGTGAGGCTAGTCAGAGAGTCAGTGTGAGAGCTTTAGTCGGTCAGACAGTGTGTGAGAGTCTGTGTTGATAACCTAGACAGTTCGGGTTTGAGAACTTGGAGGTTAGTTCGGATTGGGAACTTGTGGGTAGGAAGGTATAGGAACTAGCGAAGAAATATTGACAAGATAACACCTAAGAACTTAAGCATAGCACTGTATTCGAAACCATAAGCTTGTTACTGAGTGGAAAAAATAAACTTGTTCTTTTTGGTTCAATTTTAAAAACCTGACTGGACTCAGTGATTACCAGGGAGTACCTGGTTGGTGAGAGGGACCCAGGTGGCACTGTGGGTTAAACCACAGAGCCTAGGGCTTGCCGATCAGAAGGTCGGCGGTTCGAATCCCTGCGACGGGGTGAGCTCCTGTTGCTTGGTCCCAGCTCCTGCCCACCTAGCAGTTCGAAAGCACGTCAAAGTGCAAGTAGATAAATAGGAACCGCTCTGGCGGGAAGGTAAACGGCGTTTCCGTGCGCTGCTTTGGTTTGCCAGAAGCGGCTTAGTCATGCTGGCCACATGACCCAGAAGCTGTACGCCGGCTCTCGGCCAATAATGCGAGATGAGCGCCGCAACCCCAGAGTCGGACACGACTGGACCTAATGGTCAGGGGTCCCTTTACCTTTACCTGGTTGGTGGCAGCAGGACAGTGGTGGCACCGTGATCAATAGTCCGTTAAACGACCGGGGGTCCCTGTGTGAACGCCACAGGGGGCCTCTCCTTTTCCTAAAGCAACAAAAAGCCTTGCACCACCCCTGCTCCTGCTGCTCTACATACAGCAAGTCTGCTCCAAAGCTCAAGGATGCAAAAATAACAAAAAAGAAATGCTTGAATATTGTAGTCCAATCAGACATTAATATTCCAAGAGCTGAAAATTTTGTCACTGAAGTTCATTTTGCTCCCCTGCTCACTCTCGTTTTGTCACTCCTCCTACCAAGGCTCATTGCTGGCAGTGCAGCGACTAGACCACTAGCTTGCTGGAATCGTTAATGCACCAGAGACTCCTATCCTATGCACACTTAGCTTGGGAAAAACGTCCTATTGAACTCTATATGAGAGACCTCGGAGTCAGGCAATCCTAGGATTGCACTGTCAGGCACTGCTTATCATGCCCTAGCGTTTCTAGCTGATGGTGTGTGTCAAACAGAAGCCTTCTCTAGTTGAATAAGACAAAGACGACAATGACAAGTGCTGTGATGCCTTAGCGGTTGATTTATTGTGGCAGTTGAAGAGTAATGCCTACTTCATTACCGGTAGAAGCTGGTACAAGGCCCATTTTATCTCCCAAGTCACAACAGCTAAAAGGCTGCAAAGACAGATTATTGAAGTGGATTATTCCTGCGTGGACATGCCCTATCCTCAACATTAGCAAGTGTGTGTGTGTGTGTGTGTGTTTAAAAGCTCTTCACAGCATCACAGTGTCTTCTTTCTTCTATTTTATAATGGCTACTATGGTAGTTTCCATTTCTAGATGCCGTTTTTCAGGTGTAAAATGGATTCGGATGATACTATGGTCTGGGAATCCACAGGAAACCTTACAAACCATAACCTGTTTCTGAAATTAACATTATTGACCAACATGGACCTTCCAATTAGAACCTCTAAATTGGACCTCCATAATTGCATCTGAACATTTTTGGCATGTTCAGGGCTTCACAGTGCTAAAACATTCCTATGGACCATCCACCCATTTCTGGCCACCATCTTTTCATACTCAGTTCATCAGGTCATTTTCCATAGCCTTTTGCCACTTTTTAATCTCTAGACTTGATTTTGAGAGTCCAAACAATGTGTGGAGGGCCACATGTTCCCCACCCCTGCCGTAAAGGGTGACAGTAGGACCTTCTTGATTCTGCAGGATCTCTGGGACCATAGTGTCCCCCTGAAATACTTGCACATGTTGGGAGCAGCAGGAGTGATTTTTTAAGAGTTCTACTCCCCCACAGCCAAGTTCCAGAAAGTGCTCTTCTCTATGGGAATTGTCTGTTAAGCTCCCATCTTGTCTCCTTTTAGCATCTACACAAAACTGCCAGGATAAGCGATTCACGGGACTCAGGCACAGTGTCATCAGTATGCTTCTGATGTCCCATTATGTTTCTCTTTCCCCTCTGCATCAGGTGTGGAAGGGCGCTTGATGAATGACTGCCCGAATCAGTAATAGACTGGGCAAGAGTGAATAAACTGAAATTCAATGCAGGCAAAATGAAGTTACTGATGATGGGAAGACCTGCTGATCCAGATGTCAGGGGAATTACCCGTTCCTTCTCCCATAAAGATTCGCAGCTTGGGAACGATCCTGGATTTAGTGTCACCTTAACACAGAGAGCCGATAGCCATTGCCAGAAGTGTTTGGCATTTGGTTTATTTCCACGTTGGCCGATTCACTAGTTGTGCTCCTTTCTGGCGACTAAAGGCTTGGCCACTGTTGTGCACATTCTGGCAACTTCCCTAAGCAACAACAGCAATGTGCTAAATGTAAGGCTGCCTCTGGAAACTGTTCAGAAAGTTAGTGGTTCAAAAGATGACAGCTTTGCTTTTAGCTGGCATAGGCCACAGGGTACATATAACTTAATCCTTTCCATACACAAAAACTTGCACTTGCTACCACGTTGTGTCTAGGCAAAGTTCAACATGCTGGGTTTGATGTGGGGAACATGTGGCTCTCCAGATGTTGCTGGACTTCTATCAGCCCAAGCCAGCATGGCTAACAGACAGGGCTGATGGGGTTGTCTCAAGAGCATCTGGTCCCCCATCTCCGTTTACCTGAGTCTGGGGTACCTCAGTAGCACCTTCTCCTATGTGCACTTCTGTCCTTAATCTGACCCCTCCCCAATCACCACCAGTGGATTAAGAGCTGCTACAAAATAACTTTTCCAGATACCAGCAACATTTTCCTTGGCCAGGAAAGCATCAGCTGTGTTTTCAGTGCTAGCTGTGGCATTAAGGAACTCATCCACAAGTGAGACCTGCCAGTCCCACAAAACCAGTTATTTTAGGTGACTAGAAAAAACTACCAGGTTTTTGTAGTTTCTATGCATTTTAGTCTTGCTTTTTATCTCTCGAGTACAGTGGTACCTCGGGTTACAGACGCTTCAGGTTACAGACCCCGTTAACCCAGAAATAGTACCTCGGGTTAAGAACTTTGCTTCAGGGTGAGAACAGAAATCGTGCGGTGGCAGCGGAAGGCCCCATTAGCTAAAGTGGTACCTCAGGTTAAGAACAGTTTCAGGCTAAGAACAGACCTCCAGAACAAATTAAGTTCTTAACCCGAGGTACCACTGTACCACCACCAAGTTGTCGTCCCCCCTGTTTTAGGTGTAAAGGGGACAATGACAATAAAATATATTCTATATTCTAAAGCATAGTAGTGCCCCCAGCAGAATGCTGTTCCAGGAGTGGCTTGTCTGCCAAAGCTGCTTTTCTTCTCCTAGGAATTTTAGCATTATTTATTTTATTTTTCCTTTCCAACAGTTTGTAGCATGCACACTCTCTCGCTCTCCATTTTTCTTTGGCGGCAGTCTGTGGTGGTTCAGACTTATGTTAAGGGATGGAGGTATTGCTTTTATGATTTGATTACCTTGTGTTGTGCTTTGATTTAAATTACTTTGTGTTTCATATATTGTATGGCGTATTTTACTGTAAGTTGCTTTGAGTGACTTGTACTAAGCGACTTAAGACGTTTAAATACTACCAGTAATAAAATCGAACCAAAACTGGTTTCGGTTTATTGTTGATTGATTGTCTTGCTGTAAGCCATGTTGAGGACAATTATTGGTAGGAAGGCAACACTAGAAATTTAAATATAAATAAATAAGTCTTTTTGTTGGAGTCTGGCAGTATACCTGGTATAATACCTGAAATCCAGCCTCTAGAAAGCACTGCTACAGTCGCTCTTGCTAGGATATAATTCAGCTGAAAGTCATTAAAAATTACATTCTTGTTCTCCTCTATTACAAATCCTGTTACATTAACATCCTCCCTAGTGTAGTCCAGAACCAGTTCTGTAATTTGCACATCTTGTCATAACTGCTGTCAAGAGAAGGTCCAAACCCGCAGAGAGACACATAGCATTCAAGAGGCCAGCGGAGTTTAGTCTTGGGGACAAGATAAGCTTGTTTTCATAAAGCTTGGTGTGGGATTAGGAGATTGGAGGGAGGACTTGCAGTGTCGTCTGTAAAATGATGCCCCAATATTGAATCCCCAACAGCAGCTGCCAGAATACAAGGAAGCTGAGGAAACATCTTTGACTCATGAGAGTCAGTTGAGAGAGAGAGAGAGAGAGAGAGAGAGAGAGAGAGAGAGAAAGCATTACACTTGGACAGACATCTGTGTGCGTTAATTCAGCCTTCCTCAGTTTAACGCCCTCCGGATCTACAAATGAGGTCAATTAGGGTTGAAATCCAAAACATCTGGAAGGTGCCAGGCTGGGGGAAGGCTGGCTTCATTCATCCCTTGATTGCATCTGCAATAACCACTATGGCGGAGAGGAGGGAACCGAAAAGGGGAATTTGGCAGCACAGCCTCATAACGTTGAGACTATGATTGGAAAGTGCTGGCTAAGTGATGTGAACTAGACATAAGACACCATGATCTGGCACCTGTCAGCAGGAGAGAGACCTTTCTATAAACTATTCTAGTCCTCTAATGCTCACTGCCCCAGCATCTATTTAAAAAGTTTTAGGGCCCTTTAAAATACTCTGCAAAAAAAAATAGATTTTCTTTCTGTATATAGATATATATATAAAATATAGACATAAATATAGATATGCATTTGTTGAGATTTAAAAGCACCTCGGTTATTTTCATAGTTCCCAAATATAAAATTGTCACAGTATTTCCCCCTCCCCTCCCTAATAGCGTCTCACTCCATCTGCTCAGCACTCGGATTCCACATTCTGTTCTCTGTCACCCGCAAGCTCCCCACCTTCCCTGTCCCTGGCTTATACAGTGGTGGCATCGTTGCTCAGCAAGCCATTGGTGGCTGCATTGTCCTGGAGTTTCATCTGGGCACCGTTCGCCTGATCTGGGATCCCTTCTTTAGCTGCCTGTTCCTGGAGGAGCCTGCGGCGGTAGAAGTAGAGGTAGCTGGGAAGCAGGAAGCCCACAAAAGAGAAGATGAGGAGGGGAAGGTTCACCTGGGGAGAAGGGCAAGGAGAATCAGTAAGGGGAGTGCATACCCAGTGATGTACATTGATGCTAAATGCTGGTGAGGGGCGGAGAAAATGCTGGCTTCACCTTCTGGCCTGCCCTTAAAGTGGAATACTCTCTTCACTGTAAAGTCCCAACTCAGAAAAGGAAGCCAAGTGAAGGGAAACTTTTAATATCCTCCCATTAATGAATTAGAAGGATGCATCCTGCTGCTTCCACATGTAATAATAATAATAATAATAATAATAATAAAGCGATAAAACGCCAAACATTAAAAACTTCCCTAAGCAGGGCTATATTCAGATGTCTTCTAAAAGTCTGATAGTTGTTTATTTCCTTGACATCTGATGGGAAGGCATTCCACAGGGTGGGCACCACCACCGAGAAGGCCCTCTGCCTGGTTCCCTGTAACTTCGCTTCTTGCAGGGAGGGAACCGCCAGAAGGCCCTCGGCACTGGACCTCAGTGTCCGGGCTGAACGATGGGAGTGGAGACACTCCTTCAGGTATACAGGACCGAGGCCATTTAGGGCTTTAAAGGTCAGCACCAACACTTTGAATTGTGCTCAGAAACGTACTGGGTGCCAATGTAATGATGCGCAGGCACATGCCCACTCAGCCACCATCCTGTGATTGCTCCTTTTCCCGCACGGCACCAGCAGCTAGAGAAAGGGTCAGAGCACAAAGCTGGCACCTATTGCTCAGCACATGTGACATTACCAACCTCTCCACACTGGCAGAGTAGTTTTGTAACTGTTTTTAAAATGTCAGCGAATCTTTCATTTTTTGCAAGATGTGGGGTGAATGCACAAATGCTTATACTTGTTTCTTTGTTAAAAGACGTGCACAAGTATAAACTGGATCCACACTGCAAGTGAAAAGTTTGCTGCGATCCCTCATAGAAAGCAACCGCCATAACTCACCCAAAAGGGATCACCGTGTAGTGGTCCCACCATAGCCATGAAGAGTGGCTGCTGGAGGAGAGCAAACACAGCACTGATCAAGGACTGCAGACCGGTCAATGTACCAAAGTGATTGGACGGATACCTGGCAACCAGAAATTGCATATAGAGGGTGAGACTCAAAATGCCGCAGAAGCTAGTAACAACCCTCCCTCTCTCCCAAGGCCCACTGCACACACCTTCCAGATATCTGGGAAGTGGATTAACTGCTCAAAAGATATAAAAAATCTATCCATATTTTAAAGCAGTCTTCGCCAACCTGGTTCCCTCCAGATTGCTTTGGGTTTTAAATCCCAAAAAAAGTATTGCGGTACAAAACATCTGGAGGGCACCAGATTGGCAGAGGCTGAGCAAGGACATGTGAAACACATAAGGATGTCTATCTATGAACAGGAAGAGGAAAAGAATGTGTGAATGGACAAAGTTAGTAGTGACATGAACAACAGCTTCTACTGAAAAGCAGGAACCGCTTTAAGGTTTGGCAACAGAAACAGAAATATAAACTGCCTCTTTATTGCTGCTCCTTTCCCCGTCCTCAAACTCTCAACTGCTAGGGAAGAAGAAGAAGAAGAGTTTGGATTTGATATCCTGCTTTATCACTACCCGAAGGAGTCTCAAAGCAGCTAACATTCAAACACTCTGTGAGGTGAGTGGGGCTGAGAGACTTCAAAGAAATGTGACCCAGCAGCTGCATGTGGAGGAGCGGGGACGCGAACCCTGTTCACCAGATTATGAGTCTACCGCTCTTAACCACTACACCACACTGGCTGCCTTTAGAAAAAGATATCTAGAGATAAAGGGGAAAGCCGGCCAATGGGGCATCTCCTCCTCCCTTCCAGCTCTCTTTGCCTGTCAGCCAATGAGTAGAGCCAGAGAGCAGAGCTGCTCTTCACACAGGTGTCATAGCATGAGATTTTGGAGGGGCAGACAATCCTACCAGAATGCAACCACACACAGGGCCCTCCCTCTCCCCCACCTGTATGGTCTTGCTTTGCAGCTCCAAAACAGAAGCTACCACTAGGAAGGAAAAAGGAGTGAGCACACTTGGCTGTCTCTCCTGCTTCATCCACCTCCTGTGGAACTCTCCCCATCCCATGCCTTGTGCTTTAGCCACATAGCTTTGGGAGGGGGAACTAAAACTAGACCCAAATCAGGGTGTATCCACATGTTTGATAAGAGGCCTTATTTGGCCTGAGATTTCCATATCCCTGGTGTAGCGTAAGAAGCACAATGCAAGTTCTCCTCTTTCCTGACCATGCTAGCTGGGGCTGATGGGAGTTTGGAGTTCAACTACATCAGGAGGACAGGGCGCCAGGTTGGGGGGAAGCTGGTGCTGACCATAATCTTGCTCCCACTCTGAAGCTGGGAGGGCAAAGGCGCTCCACACAGTGGCATAACTCACACAGCGGCATAGAGACCTCCGCAGGCAGAATGGAAAAAGCCACGCACCATGGTGTGAAAGATGAAGGTCACAAACTGTGGAGAAAGAAACAAAATGAAGGAAGCCACACAGGGCTGATTCGATGAAGGGCAGGGTCAGAGGGAGGCCATATGCCAAGGAGCATCATGGGTGAAATGAGAAGTGGGGCAGAAGTTACCTGGAGAGGGAGGTTGTTGATCAGGCAAGTGGTACCAAATCCCACCAGCAGTAGATTGGTGATGACAAAGGCACGAATAGCATTGGTGAGCTTCTGGATTTTACAGTAGCGAACTTTGGCTGGCTTTCCTTTTGTCTCGGTCCTAACAAGAAAAAAGGAGAACGGTCCGCCCCCTGTGAATGCATCAACATCCTCACACCGAGAGCATTCAGGTTTGGTCTTCGTACCAATTCTGCTTTTGAAATTAGGAGAATTGTGACACTCACCTTGCCGATCCGGCGCTGTTGATGTTCCCTGGTGCATCCACACAGTCCTTCATGCGCCAGTCCATCACGTAGCCAATGAAGGGACAGGTGAGAAGGCACAGTAACTGCATGACACCAAAGATGGAGGAGTAGAAGCCAACTGCCCAGCAAAAAGAAAGGGAGTAGGAATGAGAGAACAGTCTGAAAGACTTCCTTGTCTGAAGCTAACCAGCAGAGACTAGACTGCCATCTGAACTCGTTGGAGGCAGGGTGGAACAAACATATGAGAAATAAATAATCCTTTGCACCCAGTGCAGATGGCGTGGGAAATATTTACCAATTGTCATGGGGAAATGCTTTGGTCTAGGCTTGTCCACACAGCATGAATTCACCACTCCACATTTCATCCTTTCCCCTTTGTCCCTGCTTCCCATTCTGTTTCTCTCAGCTAATCCAGAAACCCAGTATTCCTCCCATGGGATAAAACTTACTTTCCCCCATTTCCAGTCTCTCCATTTTGTATACAGCTCAGCACCAGGTTACTTGAGAAACTGTCTTATCCCTTATATACCCAGGAGGGCAGTGCCTTCAGCTGCAGAATTTCTCCTTAAAGTGCCAAAAAATATCAGAAGCTTGCCCCATAGTGAAGTAACTCAAAGCAGGCCGTTCAGTGTGACTATCCCTTGTTTTGTGGAACAGCATCCCTGTGGAGATACAGCACTATCTGTACTTTCCAGAAACAACTGAAGACATTTCTGCTCTGACAAGCTTTTCCGGCTAAAAGAAAAGGTTTCTTGCCTTAGGTGTTCATTTTGTATTGCTTCAGTTGTTGTTTCATACCATTTTCAAAATTCTTTTTAGCTGTTCTTATGGTTTGTTGGTAAGTTGCTTTGAGACACATGTAAAAGGTAATTCATTTATTAATAACAGCAGCTGCAGAGGCAGCTCTGGTTATCAGTCAAGATGGGCCAGTTCTGCTCCATCAGCACTCATAACTTGCCACTGTGAAAAATTGCTACTTGGACTTATTAAATTTTCCAAAGCAGGCTGGGAACCATTTTATGTTTGCAGGGAAGCGGCTTTGAGATTTTAAAAGGAGACATGGGATCCCTTGTCTAGGCTTTGTTTCCTAGGAAATGGAAGTTCCCAACCAACTCAAAGCCTGGGCAGGCAGAGTGATGAACAGAGGGTTTCTTTACCGCATACATACATGGAGAGGTCTGCACTAGGCTCGTCTCCCATGAGGGTTCCTACCTGTTTTCTCAGCTTCATCCGCCAACTCTTCTGGAACTGGAACGCCCAAGAAAAGAAGAAGGAAAGAACAAGACTGCATCACAGTAATTGGACCAGGACCTTGTCCCAACAGACCCGGATTCACTCCCCTAGCAACTCTACACAATTATTATGTAGGTCACCCTGCAAGCAATACTTCTCCCAGTCTCCTATGTTGTTTATTCTCCCCCAACCCCCATCTTTCTCCCCTTTGCTTCCTGGTGTCCTTTGGCAGCTGGGAGAATCTTTCCCCTATCAGTCCTCACCAGGGTCCTGGCTGCCTGTCACTTGGAACTCCAGCATCTTGTTCATGGCTGCCATGTAGAAGATGACACGCAGCTGGGTCATGCCCATGGTGAAGAGACTCCACAGAAAGATGGGGGAGCAGACGCTGCGGCGGAAGGGGGTGCCACCTGGAGCCAAACAGAGAGCGGAATACAGATCAGGAATGGAGAAAACTTCAAGTTTCCCTGGACTGCAACACCAACAAGCCCTGCCACTGGCTATGCTGGGCTTGGGCCTATGGGGCCAATCATTTGTAGGTTTCTAATTTAGAGGGTTGATGTGGCACAGCAGCCAGAAGGACCTAATAAGGCTGTGCAGATGACAAAGCAGAGCAAAATCTTGTGTTCATTTAAGGTAAAGTTTAAAAGGTTAAATAACCCCTGGACGGTTAAGTCCAGTCAAAGGTGACTATGGGGTGTGGCGCTCATCTCGCTTCAGGCTGAGGGAGCCGGCGTTTGTCCACAGACAGTTTTCTGGGTCATGTGGCCAGCATGACTAAACCACTTCTGGCGCAACGGAACACTGTGACAGAAACCAGAGCGCACAGAAAGGCCTTTTACTTTCCCGCTGCAGCGGTACCTATTTATCTACTTGCACTGGTATGCTTTTGAACTGCTAGGTTGGCAGGAGCTGGGACAGAACTACGGGAGCTCACCCCATTGTGGGGATTCAAACCTCCAACCTTTCAATCAGCAAGCCCAAGAGGCTTGGTGGCTTAGACCACAGCACCACCCGCTTAAAGTATATGGGGGTGTGGGATTTTCCATTTGCTGCCCATCCCCATAATACACCAACATGGAGCACACTGGCTGGGCTAACAGGGCAATCCTGCTCCCTGTCCATCATCGTTGAAGGCATAGGATGTTTCATCTGAACAGCCCTGCAGGTGGCAAACACCAAAAAAGATAATGGGAAAGATTAGACTCCAGCTCTCATTGAAAAGCAATAGCTTCACTATCATTTCAGCTCTGGAAAAAGATGAGCTTTAGTAGACACGGAGGCACATCTGAGACTCAAAGGTTTGTATATTATGCCTTGTTAGAGAACAAGAAGGGGGTGGCTTTTTTTGGTAAAACCTTTACCTTTTGAATTCAGGCTCAACACAGTTGCTGGCAACTTTCATTAGATTATTTACAAGGCCGTATACATCTCCCTGGCAGGACTCTTAACTCCAGCCTGCAGCAGGGGATTCATCTGGTTTATGGGACAGGAGATGAGACTCTTTAAGGGGACAGTGTGTAGTTAGTGTACCATGCCTGAATACAGAAAAGGGTTTGTTTTGTTTTGTTCTGTTTTTTTAAGGATGGACTCAGGAATGGGCTTCAGCCCTGTTTTCTGCTATGAACCAGAGCAGGGGTCAGCAACCTTTTTCAGCCGTGGGCCGGTCCACCGTCCCTCAGACCATGTGGTGGGCCGGACTATTTTGGGGGGGGGGATGAATGAATTGCTATGCCCCACAAATAACCCAGAGATGCATTTTAAATAAAAGCATACCTTCTACTCATATAAAATATAATAAAATAATAATAATAATAATAATAATAATAATAATAATAATAATAAATTAATAAATTAATAAATAATTTATTATTTATATCTCGCCCATCTGCCTGGGGCAGGCCCCACAAATAACCCAGAGATGCATTTTAAATAAAAGGACACATTCTACTCATGTAAAAACACGCTGATTCCCAGACCATCCGCAAGACGGATTGAGTAGGCAATTGGGCCGCATCCGGCCCATGGGCCTTAGGTTGCTTACCCCTGAACTAGAGTAACCTCCTCCTCGAGTTTAATTCCCTTGCATTATGCAGGCAGAGAAAGCCCAGCCACTCCCTAGAAGTTGTTTTTCCTCACAAGAGCAAGACAGATGTCAAAAGGAAACGGCAATGGCTTGCTCCTGCCAATAGATGGAGCCAGATGCCAGGGCCTGTTCTTGCAGCCACTGCCAGGAACGGAGCCTGACGCAAGAGGCCCAAGGCCTTCCAGGAATAAATCTATAGTGCTTCCCATCCCTCAGGAAGCCTCGAGGAAGCCCCTTGACCTGCAAGAGACCTGTGCGCGTTTGTGTGCAAGCCATGAAACACTAGACGGGCGCCAAACGAAACCGCAGGCTTTGTTCGACAGCCCAGGGGGAGCCAGGATTCCCTTCCTTCTTGGGGAGCTGTGGTGATGTGATGAGGGGGCACTCACGATCAGAGGATTTCGAGGGCTTTCGGCAAAGGTCCTCCACAGATGGGTAGAGCCCATCGAGATGGGGCGTTCTCTGGCTCAGCCGCTGCCCCACAGCCGTCACGTGCACGTAGAAGCGGTCACCCGTCACCTTGTGGTCGAGGGCTAAGCTGCTCAGTTTGATCTTCTTCCTATCTCAGGGACATGGAGGGAAGGTTACATGCTTTCTGTCCCCCCCACATTGAGCAAAGCCTATAGGAGAAATTCAATGTTGCGCTATGATGGACGCCATCTTGTCTCCCGGGAAATTGGCGCCAATGCCAGTGCCACTTCTCCATCAGCGGCAATTCCTGTTTCGCCTCAAGCGGCAAAACAGGACGCGCTGCCACAGCTCTAGTGGAAAATGAAGTGGATCCCGCAAGCCTAAAGCCTGCCCACCTCTGGAGTAGTGAGAGAGCCCAATGGGCCCAAGCCCAAATATGAGCTGCGTTGGTCTGAAGGTGGGGGGATAAAACTGAGTCTCAGATATTGTGGACTGCTTAGAGTGGAGACAGGCATATGTGGTAGAAGTGTCTCAGGGTCAGGGTTCAGCAGCAGCACCTGGCATCCTTGGCCATGTGCCATGACTGGCAGGGCCCACTGCTGCTGGTGCTGCCCTGCCTGTTGTTTTTTTCTGGCTTGGCACTCCAAGAAGAGGAAGAGTTTGGATTTGATATCCCGCTTTATCACTACCCGAAGGAGTCTCAAAGCGGCTAACATTCTCCTTTCCCTTCCTCCCCCACAACAAACACTCTGTGAGGTGAGTGGGGCTGAGAGACTTCAGAGAAGTGTGATTAGCCCATGGTCACCCAGCAGCTACATGTGGAGGAGCGGAGACACGAACCCGGTTCACCAGATTACGAGTCTACCATTCTTAACCACTACACCACTCTCAAGCAGCACCAGACAGCTGGTTTTAGCACCCTTTTAATTTCCCACAGCACCCATCTCCTAGGAAATCAAAAAGGGTGGCCAGAAACAGCTGCCAAGTTTGCCCAAACAGAGAAGGCCACTCGTCATAACAGAAGTGCTGCAGCGGCTGGAATAGCCACCTACCCCCTCCCCCACAGAAAGCAGCTCTCTCTGCCCATGGGACAACCTGCCCCAGGTGACGGAAACAGGAGCAACCTTCCTCGGTTAAGATTGAACCGGCTGCTACTTACATGTAGCTGACTTCTTCGGGAGCCGGGAAGGATTCACGGGGCCAGTTGATCACGCAGTTGAGGAAGATGAGGCAAGCCAGGCCTGCCCAGACGAGCATAATGGTGATGAAGGAAACTCCGCTGTCGTAGATCAGCTAACAGCAACGGGACAGGAGACAGAAATGAAGGGGTGGGAGAAGAGAGAGGGCAGCAGAGGAGGCCTCAGGTGGGCTTGGGCAGTCTCCCAAAGTGGAATCAAGGGGGGAAGCCAACAGGTAGTCCAGAACACCTGGAGAACACAGAGTTCCCATCAGCCCCAACCAGCATGGCTGATAGTCAGAGAAGACTGGAGCTGCAGCCTGCAATATCTAGAGGGCACCACATTGGCTACCCTACACTAAGCCACGATTGGCTTAGCCAAAGTGTCCTTTCTTTGAGCATCAAACCCAGTCTAGCACTAACCATGGTTTGTTGTTGGTTTAGGAACCATGGCTTGCTTTAACAAAGTGTGGTGTTCTGTCTGAACCCAACAGCCTTTGTTTAACCATGGTTTGTTTGGCCACCCCACCCTAGACACTTGCCAAGCTATAGAGGCACAGGGCAAGAGCAGCTGGGAGGGGGGGGGGACTAAGCATCAGAGAAGAAAGCCATGGTTTGTTTGCTCATGTGAGAGACACCCTGTGGATTGTTGAACAAACCATGGCTAAAGCAAGCTATGGTTTAGTGTTATGTATGAACTCAACCAATGCCTCCTGGATTCTACCCTGCCTTGCCTTATGCCTCCCTTCAATACCCCTAACAGGTTTAATGGAGGAAATATTATCTCTGAATCAACTGTAAGGCTCCGTCAGCCAGGAGAGAAGCACACAGGCATAGATCTGGGAGCTGCCTCAAGTCCTAAGTAATAGGGGGACACTCCACACTAGGCAGCTGGGGTGATTCCGGTTTGCTACATACCTTGACCCCAGGAAATGTAACAGCAGAGGAAGCATACGAGCCAATCATGAGGGCCATGAAGGTGGACCGCAGGTGTCCAAACATGTTGGGCAGCTAAGGAGAAAAAAAAGGAGAAAACAATTAGCAGAACTGTCCTGCTCCCACTCCAATTCAAGGGCTTCTTCTATAGGGCTGCTAGAGTCCTTCTTCTGCCTTATTCAAGAACTTCACAGAACACCATGGAAGCTCCAAAGACTCTGCTGGAGGATTATCACACTCCAGGCACCAAACGGCTGGAATCTTGTTTATTTTCCAAATTCTCATTGCATCTCTCATTCTGTGCTTTCATTTAGGCACATTCTACATAAATGTAACACAGATTAATTATCCAACATGTGTTACAGCCCAAATTATATACGCCTACTTAGAAGTATTTCTCACAGCGTTCAAGGGGGCTAAATCCCAGGTAAGTGTTGCAACTTTAACCAAGTTCAGTGCAAAGAAAGTAAAAAGTGGGGTTTAGTTTGCTCTTTCAATTCATCTTGGGAGGGGTGTTTCTAGGACGAAGGGGGAAATGTGAAGCTCCCTTGTCATTTTTGCTATTGGATGCTGCATGTTCTTTAAGGAATGACCCCATGGCGTGCTCTGGTCCATGGGGTCACGAAGAGTCGGACACGACTAAACAACAACAACAATATTTACAGTTTTGGAATGTGGTTTTTTTTGTATGTTATTATATTTGCTATTTGCCGTGTTATTATGAAATTGCTTGTTTTGCTGTGCTATGAAATTGTTGCTATGTTGTTTTGCTATGTTACTGTGATATTGTTTTTATCGTGTTTGTTTGAAATGCATCCCTGTTTCTTTGTTGTAAGCCACTTTCAGCATGATTTTGTGTGTGTGTGGAAAAGCGGCGCACAAATAAAATGGATGGTGAATGCATGAACGGAAATGAATGGTATGCAGAAGACCTGGATACATGTGGTTTGTTGCAAGTGGAGAACTAGGAAGTGATAGCCATTAGCCCAGATTTACTAATCCACAGTAAAACAAAGCAGAGAAAGATGCGGCTCATTTCCAAGAGCAGAAATGATAAACACTATTGTCTTCTAATCTCTGCAAATCAAGCTGCTGTTTAAGGTACTGGAGCAGAGGCTGGTAAAACTATTGGGTGTCTCAGAGACACCAAAAAAGCCACCTGCTTATCAGGAGGGGAGTTCAGGTGTTGGGAAGAGTTAAGAAACCTCCAGGTAGGAATGTGTATAAGTCAGTGGGGAGTAGGAGAAATAATAACCTGGCTTCCATTTAATTTACTGTTCCGGAAGGGAAACTCCAATTTCTAGATTGATTGCAGCATCTTAAAAATGCAAGGTGGGGTATAGAACAGCTGTGGCCCTCAGAATCCTTAGTTAGATGTAAGCTACGCCAGCATCAGAGAGAGATAACTGAACATATGGCGTCGCCTTATTCTGCCAGGCCGTTGACCCACCAGAGACCATCCAATATCTCAGGCAGGGATAAAATTCCCAGCCCTATGACTCGAACCGTTTCAACTGGAGACGTCCGAGGCGGGACCTGGGACCTTCCGAGTGCCAAACATTTACATCCACTGAGCTATTTGGCCTACACTCCCAAGAAAATATGCTTATACTTGGAGGGAGGACCTCTTAGTTATCCACCTGTTTTTCCTTTGCAACAGCCCCGGGGTTGTGGCGTGCTGCCAACCAAGCACTTTGCTTGGGTAAACAGTGGCGTACAGGGAGACTCTGCCACACTCCAGCTCTTCAACATATGCCCTTGCCAAAGGCAAGGGGGAAGGGGGTGGGGCACTCGACCCTGCCTTCTGATTGGCCAGATACGACCCTTCCTGGCTCATGTATATGTACCCTGTGGGTACAAGAAGGCACAAAAAGGCACTGTGATCTAATAGTGAGGCAAGCACCATTCCTTATGTGTTCTGGGAGGAACTGGAAATAATCAGAGCATGCACACAAACAACACTACAAAGGGAGTGAGGTAAGCACCAGGTAAGATATCTCCCCCCCCCCCCACTCAATATCATATTCACTTTCTTTCTGCCAGCACAGATTGGTTTGACACAACAGGGACAAACAAACTGTGGGAGACGATTGCCACTCTTCCTACCATGATCACCACCCATGACATGGACCTTGCAACATGGGTTTTTTCTAGACAGGGTTTCCCAAACTTGGGTCTCCAGCTGTTTTTGGACTACAACTCCCATCATCCCCCAACCACTGGCCCTGCTAGTTAGGGATGATGGGAGTTGTAGTCCCAAAACAGTTGGAGACCCAAGTTTGGGAAATCTTGTGCTAGGGTGACCGTAGCACAGGAGGAAAGGGTTCATGTGCCTTTAAAAAAAGTATAATAAGAGGGAATTCCAGTAAGTACAGCTCTTCTCAGTCCCAGATGATGAGATGCCTACAACATGCCCTCTTTGACACGGCTCTAAAAGGCACAGGGTGTCTTTGGTCACCTCTCCCAGGTCATGTCACCCACAGAGCTCTGTCCTCAAAACTTTGCACTCCCTGGAATCTTACACAACAGGAATGAGAAGGCACACATGTCCCTCCCAATACCTGAACAGGAGACGGATTACGCAATGAAATACGCACACCCTATGCCAAAACAGACAAGTTGTGGACTTGCACATGCGCGCACGCACAGAGAGGGGTTCTTGCAACCAGTAAAAGGGGCTTCACATTTCACACGTACACTCTCTGCACTTGGAAAGAAGACACGCATGCGGAGCAGAGAGACGTCTCAACCTGCAGGGCTGAGTTCCACCACACAGATTTGCATCACTTTAATTGCTGAGTTTTACGAGGGCGGATTTTTCTCAAATTAACTTGCTGCCAATACTTCCATCATAAATCACGCAAATTATACCACAGCGCAGAGAAGCAAGGCATGTGAAAGCACTAGCGGGACGGAGAGATTTAGTAGAAAACAAACACCTGGGCTTTTAATTATGGTCTCAAAGGGAGACTACTTATTTCTTCGTGCTTTTATCCTGCGTAGGTGTCCTTCCCTGCACAAACCCACCCATATGGCAGCCGAGCTTTCCTTTCCCCGCTTGTTTTTAAATACAGCGAAAGAAGAAAAAAGCCTGTTTCTGGACAGTACAACCTCAAAATGTGGGTGGCGGATGGCATGACTTAATGGCCCTCCACACAAAGAGGAGTGTGAAGACGATGTGAGTCATTTGTCTTCTGTGTACAAAGATTTAATTCCATGGGAAAGTGCTCAGACACATGAGTCTCCCTCAGGCCCAGGGGCCAGATGAAACTTCTCTATCTGCCCCCTGGGACTCTTCCCAGGCCAAACTTGTCATTGGTCCTTCTCTTCACCCCCTCAAGTTCTTTTGCTTGGCTGGAACATGTCCTTGAACAATGCGCATGCGTCTCAGTGGCCTGAATGGGGGTTGAGGAGATGTGTTTGTGTGTGCAGAGCAACCCCTGACTTGTGCATAGCTGGAACATAGCTTACCATGCAAAGGCAAGAGGACTATCAATGGTTATTAGCCCTGATGGCTCTGCTCTGCCTCCAGTTGGAGGTAGAAAAGCTTCAGAATACCAGTTGTGATGGCCTGGGATTCAGACTCAGATGCTGAACCTGAGGGATCCCAGCCTGCACAGGATTCCCCGCCTCCAGAACCAGCAGAGCCAGGGCTGGGGCCTGAGTCGGAAGGGTCCTCACCTGGATCCTCAGGTGCAGGCATCTGCTGAGTCTGCTCTGGCTCCTGATGGGATGGAGGACCCATTGCCTGCAGGTGCTCCACTATCAGCCCCGTCAGGGGAAGCTGAGGTTGCCTCTGGGTCCAGTAACCCTCCAGCCTCTCCTGAGCTGCAGAGGCTCAGGGCAGAGAGGCGAAGGGAACTAAGTTCCCGCAGGAGGAGTGCTTGCCTCCAAGCCAGGAGAGGCGAGTCACCAGAGGATCAGAGCCGCCCTCTGCCTCGGGGCAGATAAAAGCCAGCCAGCCCCAGCCCCAGCCCCAAGTTGCAGGAGCAACATTGTTGGTGACCAGTTCCTGCTTGAAACATGTCCTGCTTTCCTGCCTGAGCTCCTGACCCGCCCTGGTCCCCTGCTTGCCTACCTGTTCCTGACTTCGCCTGCCTCCCTGCCCTGTACCCCGCTTTAGTTACCACGGACTGCCTTTACGTTGCACCCGACCACGGACTGAACTTGGACCTCGCCTTTCGGGTAACCCACAGGACCAGCACACCAGTTGCTGGAAACCACAGGAGGGGAGAAGATCCTTGTGCTCAAATCCAGGCAACAGGATTTGAGAACAGGATGCTGGACAAGATGGGCCACTCTCAGGTGACTTTTCTTATGTTCTTAAAAGTCTAATCTGTCACTCAGCCCTGTGATCTTTGGATGCAGGGCGGTATACAAATCTGACAAATAAATACTAATATAAAATTTAAAGTTCTGAGCAAAAGAGGCTAACCTCCAAATTTCCATTCTATGATTTCATGGATCATCATGGCTTTTACATGCAGATCTCAGAAACCCGACACATTAACAGCAGCAGCAGATCTCTGGTATCTCCTCTGAGATATCATGAGGATTCATGCATTTGATCTAGTTTTTTGCACCATGGCGGTGACATGGAGTGTGGGGTCTATGATGATCACAGAGCAGACTGTGAACACAGATGTAAACTGATGGTTGAGAGTGGATACAGGATGTCCCCACGTGAAAATCATGCCTTCTGGGTTCCTCGCAGCCTCAACTGCAGGAGCGGAGCTGAGATTCCCAGTAGGAACGCAGTATATGTAGCCCAGAATAAAAGATGATGCCTAAGCTCAGATATGAGCAAGCAGGCAGCTGTGTTTGAAATGAGAGGGGCACCCAGCGCTTCAGTTACCCAAGTTCTTGCCTCAAGTAATCGGAAATTATGAAAGAAATCAAAATGGTCTCTGGTGCTATCAAAGAAAAAAAACGTAACTCCTGAGCGACGCAGCAAAGCTCAGTGAGAAATGCAAATGACAAGGAATCCGGCTCTGCCCTCTCTTAAGTACCCCTGCAGCCCCATACTCAGCCTTGACACAGGACTGCAGCAATACATGTTGCAAAGTATAGATAGGCACCCTGCCAGTCCTGCCCAGTGCCCTGCCCCTGCCACGCCTTGCCTCTGAGCCAATCATTGTGTGTGTCCCAGTTTCTTGCTGCTGGTTGCCCTGTTCCTCAGGAAACAAGTAGCAGCTACCGCCTGGGACAACCAATTGTAAACAAGGACAGGGCTTCTGTATGCTCAATAGCCGTACAAAACTTTTGCACGCCACACCCTGCTTGGAAAGCCACAGGTGCCCAAAGCTGCACTTCTCCACCAGGGTTAAAGAGACAGAAGCCCTGTCCTCATTGATCTCCCTGGCAGGGGAATTACATCATTATCACCTGCAGTTTCCCCAACCTGGTGCCCTCTGGATGTTGTTGGACTGCAATTCCCATCAGCCCCAGCCAGCATGGCCAGTGATCAGGGATGATTGGAGTTGTTGTCCAGCAATATTTGGAGGGCATCAGGTTGAGGAAGGGGGTTGTCTGGGTTCAATGAGGATGGTGCTTTTAAAAAAAAAGAAAAGAAAAAAGAGTGTTCTTCAATAGATGAAGACGAATCCCAGCCTAAACCAAATCATACAGATCAATAATTGTGCGTATGTGTTTGCATACCGCCTATCCCCACGACGCTGACAAAAAAGCTCCACTCATATACTATGTAAAGAATGAAAGTTTAATGTGTCCCTTACCTTCCCCCTCTTCTTTCTCTCTCTCTCTCTCTCTCTTTTCTCTCCTCTCTCCCCCCACCTCTCTTTCTCCCTCAACCCCACATTGTCTACAAAAAAAGGCCTAAAACTGACTGCAACTGACCTGTATGAAGGATTCTACCATTTGGAAACAGAGACACTGAATGTACTTTTGTTACTTATGAAAAATCTTTCAATAAAAACATATTTAAACTGTAAACTTTATGTATTTGCAACGTCATTCTGAGCAATTTATTTTTCACCACAGGTTTTATGAGATCTGGCTTTTGGGCGGTATTATTGAAGGAGGACAAGCAAGGAAGAAAAAGAGAAGAAGAGTTTGGATTTGATATCCCGCTTTATCACTACCCGAAGGAGTCTCAAAGCGGTTAAAATTCTCCTTTTCCCTTCCTCCCCCACAACAAACACTCTGTGAGGTGAGTGGGGCTGAGAGACTTCAGAGAAGTGTGACTAGCCCAAGGTCACCCAGCAGCTGCATGTGGAGGAGCGGAGACACGAACCCGGTTCACCAGATTATGAGTCTACCGCTCTTAACCACTACGCCACACTGGCTCTCAAGGAGGGGGATGCTATACAGTTCTGGCAATGTAACCCACCCCTCTCAGCTACTGCGAAAATGGGAGAGAGGCCACCAAGTACAAGACAGACCCTAAAGGAGGGATGAGGAATCTGTGACCTTTCAGAGATCGCTCAACTACAGCTCCCATCGTTCCTGTCCATTGGTCCTGCTGGGGGGGGGGGGGCTGAAGGGAGATGGAGCCCAGCAACACCCAGGGGGCCACAGGTTCCCCACACCTGACTTAAAACTCAGCTTGAACTCAGGGCACTTGGAAAGCTCTCCAGTGTCCTTGGAATGAATATGGGTGAAGAATATTGTTCCAGTATCTCCTACTATCGCCACCTATCTCTTTATGCAGTGAAAGGCCCAATCCGTTGCTCTCCCCCATACTTACAGTTAGGGAGGTGAAGGTCAGGCAGATCCCACCAAAGCCATTCAGGGAAAGGCCGAGAAAAATCAGCGGTGAAAGAACTAGCGGGAAGAGAGCAGAAATGTGGGGTGAGCACAAAGGAGATAGTGGGGTGCCGCAAAGAATGGGGGTGCCACCAAAAATAGTGGGGTGAACTTGTCTACAGGGCTTGAGATTCACCATGTGAGTTTGCTAAGGAAAGGGGGTGGAGCAGACTAACAGTTTGCAACCTGGAGAGCCATCCCATCGTCTTTAGGCTTCAGCAGCCAGAAAGGGGGATCCAGCCATGGCATCTGCAGCAACTCTCCTTTGCAAGCCCCATTACTTATGCCCACATGCTGCCTACTGTGGAGGCACAGGAGGAGGAGAAGGGTGGGCCATGGGAGTCAGTCAAGAGGGGTGACGCTGCAGAACCATCCTCCTTCCTGGTGGGTGGGAGGGAGGGGGAATTCTCCACACTGCTACTGAAAGTAAAGTGGCACATGGCCAGTCTTACCCGGTGGATTGTAGGCTGCCAGGGCCATGAGAGTGCAGGAAAGAGCAAAGCTGGCACTGCAGAGAAAGCAAGACAGACATATGAGAACAATGCAAGGCTAAGTCATGCCTTCAATGAGATGCCCCACAACCATGTCAGGAAGTCTTCCCCCCAAACCACAACCCATTCTCAGTTTCTCCACGGCCTGTCCAGTGGACCCCACCCTGCCATTCCAGGGAACCAGGAAGAGGGCCTTCTCGTAGTGGCGCCCACCCTGTGGAACGCCCTCCCATCAGATGTCAAGGAAATAAACAACTATCTGACTTTTAGAAGATATCTGAAGGCAGCCCTGTTTAGGGAAGTTTTTAATGTTTGATGTTTTATCACTATTATTATTATTATTATTCTATTGGGAGCCTCCCAAAGTGGCTGGGGAAGCCCAGCCAGATGGGCGAGGTATAAATAAATAAAATACTATTACTATTACTATTCCAGACCCCTTTGAAACAAGAACCCACTTGCCAGCACCCTCAGGGCAAATTTGTCACTGTCCCTAGACCAGGGGTGGGGAACTTCAGGCCCAGGGGCCAAATCTGGCCTTCTAGGTCTCTCTATCTGGCCTTCAAAATTTTCCCTAGGCCACAGCCCTCCCTGGGCCTGCTTCACCCCCCCCCCCAAGTGCTTTTGCCTGGCTGGAATGTGTCCTTGAACTCTGCTAATACCTCTTGCTTGTCCGGATAGAGAAGAGAAAGGGGCATGTCTAGAAACTCGCCTACCATACAAAGGGAAAATGTACATTACTGGCTCCACCCACTTTTGCCACTGGCCCTGCCCACCCCTGGAAAGTGGCCCTCAGAACATTGTCCAGAAAGGCCCTTCAGCTGAAGATAGGTTCCCCATTCCTTCCTCTCGATCTCTGATCCATACCTGCCGACCAGGCGCAGTGGCCTGGGGCCAAGGCGGTCCATGAGGATGCCCAGAGGCAAAGTGGCCGCGCTCAGTAAAAAGGAGCCAATGGTGAAGCCCAGGTTGAGCATCTCCTCCTGCTCCACGCACTTGGGCCAGGGGTGAGACGAGGTAGTCGCAGCTGAGCCGTTAGTGGCATTGGTGCCATTCGCACCTAGGAAGAGAAAGAGGCAGGTTGGGTCAGAGACCGGCCCTTCTCTGACGAATCTCTCGCTTTTGCACCCACAGTGTCCTAGGGCAAGCAGGCTGCTCTCCACCCCTGAGGTCCCATTTCTCATCCTTCCCCCTCCCTGGTGTGCTGAAGGAAATGCAGAATCTGTGTTGCTCCACAGCAGGGTGAGCAACAGAGCCTGGGGAGGAATAATTAGGTTGGGAACCCAACATCAGTGCTGTCTTGGACCTGTGAAGCTATAGAAAGGTTTCCTCGTTTATATTGTGGTCAAGGGAAGGAATCTACCTGAGATATGGAATCACGGGAAGCATCAGTGTGAGGGGAAAGTGGGTCCCTGGGGCAAGGGCTTGGAGAAGGGAGGGTATCACTTTGATTTATAATGGGAGCAGGTTTCTAAAGTTTTGCCTCATAGTAAGGTAAGATGGGGACGCGGGTGGCGCTGTGGGATGCGAGTGGCGCTGTGGGTTAAACCACAGAGCCTAGGGCTTGTCGATCAGAAGGTCGGCGGTTCGAATCCCTGTGACGGGGTGAGCTCCCTCCTCCTGCCAACCTAGCAGTTCGAAAGCACGTCAAAGTGCAAGTAGATAAATAGGTACCACTCCAGCAAGAAGGTAAATGGCGTTTCCGTGCGCTGCTCTGGTTCTCCAGAAGCAGCTTTGTCATGCTGGCCACATGACCTAGAAGCTGTACACCGGCTCCCTCGGCCAGTAAAGTGAGATAAGCGCCACAACCCCAGAGTCATCCACGACTGGACCTAATGGTCAGGGGTCCCTTTACCTTTTACCTTTAAGATAAGATGGCCATCTGTGGCTTGCAAATTAGCATCCTGGGAGGGGAACAAGTGTCTTGCCCTGAGGCCTGTGGGAGGGAACCAGGCATTCTCACTTCAAGACAGGCCCATAGGCTATGTTTATCACGTGGAGAATGTTTGAAACAGCCTCTGTGTGATTGCTTCTGCCTACTACTGCCCTAATGGGTAGCCGTAGTTGCCATATTGCGCTTCCTAAATGTGTGAAATGTCTCCCCACCAGCCCTACCCACCCTTGACCTCAGCGTGGGGAAACTCCAGAGGGCTGCCAAGTTTGTGGTGACCCATGACAAAGCCTTTACAGAGGTGGTTCCCCATTGGTGGAGAACCCTCCCTAGTGAGGTGTGTCTGACTTCCTCATCATTGACTTTCAGGAGGAATTTAAGAACATTCTTGTTTACCCTGGTATTTGATGGCAGTAAGATACTGTGCCCGGCAACCCAAAGATCACAGGTTGTGAAAGTTTTTCACTGTTTTTAGAATGTTTCTTAACAGCTTTTCATATTTCTTAATAATAATAATGATAATGATAATGATGATGATGATAATAATAACAACAACAACAACAATAATAAATTACCATTCCCATGTCTTACATCCTTGGCACCTTTGAGAGGAACAGGATATAGATTAAATAAATAAGGACAAAAAAGTATGATGTGGATATATGTGGTGTCCCGCTCTGTGTGCTATGATGGCATCAGTAGTATGGCATTGTCTGGAAGCTCTCAAACAGTCTCCATGTGATAAGTCTAACATGCCACTTTGCTCTGACTTTCAGTCAATCACACAAACCCCACATGCTTGATGTGGGGGGTGGGAGGGGGTGAGGAAGACACATGAATTAGGTATCCTTGTAGTTGTGGTAGTACCAGTACATATTCAATTTCTTACCCACCTTTTTTCCAAGAGGTCCCAGGGTGGCTTATGATATAAAAATACAGTATCAGAAACAGACTACAATCAAGAAAATTGTGTGCAAGGATACAGAACTCCTTTTGCAGAAATAAAATTCATTAGATGTGTTAATACAAATGGAAGTCAAAAACTCTGTAGCGGTTGATAAGGGATTAAGATCAAGACTGAATGTAATTGGATTAAATAAGATTTCGGAAGCAGGATGAAATAAAATTGTTTTACCTTAAAATCTAGCACGCTCGGTGGGTCACACAAAATGTACAACTGGCTTTTTAATTTAATAATTATAATTATATTTGAATTTGAATTGCAATTTGGTATTGATAAAATGCGGTTTATATTGGATTTTAGTAATTGGAAACTAATAAAAATTATTTACAAAAAAATAGGAATAAAAGATAATTGTGTGCAGTGTCAAAAGGTCAGGGTAGAACCAGAGGCTGTTGAATGCCAGTCCTACCAAGGCTGAAGCGGATGTGCCCTTTTGCTTGGTCTCATATCCACACCAGAGTTTCTACTGCACACAGTACAACATTCTCTATCAGGCTAGCTCATAAAAACTCTGCTCCAACCAAGACCCACGACCAGAAGAAGCCTGACCTGGTTAGAAACATCCTTGTGATGATTAGGGATCTCAAAAGAGCAGAGTGTGAGGAAGGGGTTCTGCAGAGCTTTTTTGGAAACCATCGGTCAAGGGTTCTGCTCAGGGATCTTTTCTGAAATTCACCCTGCCCAGCCCCTACCACGTTCTTCATCTGCCTTACCCCCCTCTCTCCCTCACCATAAATGTGCAAGCAGCGCCCTGGGATTTCCCCTGTCTCACCTATGCATATATGGGAGTAGAACCCTTCGTGCTTGAGCATGATGAGCAAGGAGCCCCAGCCCAGCAGGACGGCAGAGAAGAAGAGGTTTTCCACCACTGCGGTGCAGGCCATCCACCAGCGCCGCCGGTACGCCTGCTGCAGGCTTGGCGCCATCTTCCCTCGGACTTGGAGACCAGGCTGAAAAGAAAAGGAAGGTGGACGTCACTCCTTGCACCCGGCAGTCTTATCAGAGGCATGAAAAACAGCCATCGCTGAAGCAAAGCCGAGATGGGGGAGTAGTGTGCAGTTTGCCACCCCACTGACAACCGTGACCAGGGATGTATCTTGATGCAGGAAAGTAAACAGGTGCAAAGCAGAACAACAGGTGCTGTGTCCTGATTCAGAAAGGGAGAAAGGAAGGGACTGAAAAATCCAAACATGAGGTTTCTACCCAAGAGCTATAACCATCTTAAATGCTGTAACTAGATCATATGACCTTGGAGAGTTGTGAAGGGTGTGTACGTATGTGCATGTGTGGCTGAAAATGTGTTTCTTGTTTTTTGTGCTGTTTTTTTGTTTTGTTTTTATGGGATGGCATCCAATTTCGTTGCACTTGTACAATGTTGTACTTGTACTTGTACAATGGCAAATCTTATCTCATCTTATCTTAAAACAAAATATTCTATTCTCCACACTGTATTAGCACTAATCCTGATGCAACATCCTGTCTGCATGTTAATACTACAGCGTGGGGGTAGCCATTCTGCATTATTATTATTATTATTATTATTATGGATGGGGACAAAATAAAAAATAAAAAAATTCATTCCAGCAGCACCTTGGAGACCAACTAAGTTTGTTATTGGTATGAGCTTTTGTGCACATGCACACTTCTTCAGATACAGATGCATGCACATGAAAGCTCATACCAAGAACAAACTTAGTTGGTCTCCAAGGTGCTACTGGAAGGAATTTTTTCATATATTTTTTTTGTTTTGATTACGGCAGACCAACATGGCTACCTACCTGTAACTAGATGGATGGGGACAGCTAGCAGGGTTAAGATAAGGAAGGGGTAAGGCACTGGAGAGGGAGAGCATGCAATTCCCACCAAGTCACAAGTGCATTTCCTGGCCCAGCCATCAGCCAGAGGACCAATGGCTGCTGGGATCTGGCGCCCAGCTCTCCCACAGACAACTCAGCTGCATCATCAGCTGCATTGTGGGAAGGAGAGCCTGGCAACAGCAGCCATTCAGAGGGGTAAGAACTGCAAAGAAAGTTGCAATCCCATCCTCCCTGCAAGAGCATATAGCAGATCTGCCAGGCACTCTCTGCTGCAGAACACTGACTGCTCTAAGAGCCCATATATACAGTGGTACCTCGGGTTAAGTACGCTTCAGGTTAAGAACTCCGCTAAGAACAGAAATCGTGCTCTGGCGGCGCAGCGGCAGCAGGAGGTCCCATTAGCTAAAGTGGTGCTTCAGGTTAAGTATGCTTCAGGTTAAGAATGGACCTCCGGAACGAATTAAGTACTTAACCCGAGGTACCACTGTACTCTATATTTAAAGCAGTATCATACCTCAGTCATGGCTTCCCCCTAAAATTCCTGGGGAGTACTTTTTTAAAATATTTTTTATTTTTTATTATATTACAATTCATTAATATGCATTATACATTACAGTACATATTTATCAATCCCACCACCATTTCCCAGGGAGTGCTGTTTATTAAGGGTGCTGAGAGTTCTTAGGAAACCCCCTCTGAGAGCAACAATTCCCTGGGAAAAGAGATTGATTGTCAAACCACTCTGGAAATCCCCCCTCCCCTTTTAAAAAGGAAGAAATGTGAAATTAAAAAGGATTTACATATAGCCATCCAGAACTTGAGGGACAGAGCAAACAAAATAGCATGGTGGCTTGTGTAGTTGTTGTACACAGAATTAAAACCCAAAAGGAGAGGACTTCCACATGTTCAGTTGGATGTCTGCAAACTGTAACATGTGCATAAATGCTCATGGGTTCCATGCAGATATTAAATTAATTATATTTACATCAGCGATAGGCAGTAATCCCGCTACACATGTGAACTGGGCATAGTTTGAACATCTGTGTGATATTTTAGCAGTGAACCAAGGAGGCCTCTATTTCAGGATGATAACACCACACATTTAAAATGCATGGCTTCCCCCAAAGGATCCCAACTACTGTCATTCGTTAAGGATGCTGGGCTCTATGAGAAGTAAGCTACAGATCTCAGGATTCTTTGGGGGGAAGCCATGTACTTTAGATGTATGATGTGAGTGTGACTAAGACCTCCCCTCTGCCATGAACTCCCAAAGCAGCCATAAGCAACTTGCTATATCTTAGTCCCCATCTAAAACAATGGGATGATACTAATGCTGTCCTGCCATAAAGAGCTGTTGTAAAATGCAGGCAAAATGTTCTAGGAGCAAGCAGAAAGCTCAAATGTTAGGAGCTGCAAAGGAAAGCTTGAAAACATTACTCTCTCATGAGACTTCACTACAAGTGCCCCAGCCAAATTGCCCAACCGCAGAACCTTATCCTTACTTGTAAGGGCTCCAAGTGTTATGCTGGGCTCCCGAGTCCTGAAGGCAGCCTTTTGCTTCTGAGCATTTGGGGCTGAGACTTCTGAAGCTCGACGGATACAGCGGAGCTCCCTGAAGATTTAACGCTTCCTGTGGCAAGGTAGAAAGGGAAGCAAACAGCTTGGCAATGGGATTCAGAAAAGACACTCAACCCAGCAGCACTGGTAAACAAGCAACATCAGGGGGACGGAGGCGGGGTGTTGATAGATCCAAAAGAAGAAAGAAGACCAAGGGAATGGGGCCACCACAAGATTTCGCATGGAAGCAAAAGAAAGAGGAGCCGTAAACACAGATGTTGCCTTTGGGAAACAATGCCAGAAAGCAGCTGCTGCTTGAAGCGCTTAGCAAGCCGCCGTTACGGTAATGTGCTGTCGAACACAGGGAACATGGTGGATTTTTTTTTAAAGGTGTCCCATTCAACAGAAATGAGAGGAGACAAGGAGGTGAGGACAGGTGGCCTTTTTGAGACACTTTGAACGTTCCAGGTGAGTGTAGGTAAACTCTAAACTTTAGGATTCATCCCCATCCTAGCACCATGATGTTGCTAAGGACGTCGGGAAAGCCCTACTGAATCAAGCCCAAGGGCCATTTTGTTAAGCATCCTCTTCATACACTGCCCTTCCTAGCAACTGGCAGGTGCTCAGAGGCCCCAGACAGGGGAGAGAGAACATAGAACCATGGATGGTAGGCATGGGGAGGGTTGTCATTCACAAACCTACTTAACTTACTTTTAAAGCCATCCAAGTTGGTGGCTGTCACTGTGCGCATGAGTTTCATAATAAAAATAACTCCACAAACACATGCACACAACACTCCACCACAGATTAGCTGAGGAAGAAGGAAGCTGAGCAGCAAAAAGAAGGGGTCTGTGTGTGCGTAAAGTGTGTTGTATGTGTGTGACTGTCTGGTTACAAGGAGAGGGAACAGAGGAGCAATGTATGTGTGCATTTGTGCATTAAGGATGTGTGATTATGTGCGTGTCTGGCATCACACACACACACACACCCCCGTGGGATCTGGCCCCACCCACTCCAGGCCCTTGGTCAGAAAAAGATTCCCCACTCCTGCCCTAAAGAGAAATGAATTCCAAGGGTGGAATGTTTCTATTGCTGCCCCATAATTTTTCCTCAGGCAATTGGCTTACAAAGACAGGTGAGAAGGCTGAGCCATTTGACTGGAAGTACGTTTCCATGTCTTTATTCTCTTATTTCCTCTGAGTACATCCTGTTATAGAAGGAAAGAGTATGAATTATAGAACTAAAGAATACATAAATAAATATTTTCCCCCTGTCTCTTCCAGAAGCGTTAGAGGAAAATCGCTGTGAAATATGCTGATTTGCTATAGGGTTGCATGTTATTGTAGCTCAGAATTCAAAGTTGCGGGGAGGCAATTGTTCTGTTAGCGCAAGCCATTCTGCTTGCCAGGCAGAATGATCTTCCCCTCTTCTCCAGACCACCCAGAGCCCCATTGCAGAGGGAGGCAGCCCCATTGCACTAGCGTGACTTGTTCTGCTGGCTCCTGCAAGTGCAACAACGCAGTTGAATCCACCCTAGAAATTCTGAAATTTCATTTTAAAAGAAAGCAAGCGTCTGTTCTTACGGAGGCAAAGGAAAACCTGGAAGACATCTGGGCACCAGTGTTTGTTAACTAAGATGGGAGCTGAAATAAACATTGGAGAGAGAAAGAGGCTATTGCACTCTGCACAGTTCCCCACGGTTTACTGTGCCTGTATCTCCTGCTGTCCATAGTCTCCCTGCTTTCCTGTGCTCCACACACCCCTTAAGGTAAGGTGATCAAATTGCAAACGAAGGCAAAGCTCCTGGATGTCTAACAGAAGAGGGGATTTCAATAGATTCAGCTTTTCTGAACACCGTGTGTCCTGCCAAAGTTCAGAAGGGGGAAAGAAGTTCCACAAGACCATCGCAAGGTTGCAATAAAAACAAATAGTGAGACGTAAGAACATCGAAACAAAGTTGCATCATTCATTCCAAACCCTGGAAGCGACCTTCTCCAGAAGTCTATATTTAGGCATACACACACACACACACACAAACACACACACACACACACATTTGAAAGTAACATCTGTGTGCATGACACTTCAACATAAGCAAAAGAGGAAAGGAAAGACAAGTCACTGCACCAAGGAACTTGCAATTTAAAATGCTGGCTTGGCAAGCACCAATGTCAGACATCCAGGTGTATTAAAAACAAGGATGCATCATCACAATGCAGCATGTATCACTCTCTCGCTCACACTAGCTGGATGACAGCATGCACGCGGTGATTGGGTTCGCCATGCCCCAAAGTGGCTGCTTCAGATGTCTGCACAGACCTTCAAACAACCATTTCTTGGCTCTGGTTGTGGTAAGGTGGGAGGGGGCATAAGAAACTCTCCACCAACAAGACAGAAGGGATAATGTGACTTGGCCTTAAGAAAGACCATTAGGAAGAGGAGGGCAAGATGTCCAGTGGACCCCATTCTCCCCTACAGAAGGGTTGAAGATTATGGTGGGAAATCTGTGGAGCATGTTGTTGTTTTTTAGAGGGGCAGGTTCTAGCTGGGCATCATCAACCCCGCATTGGCCCTGGGCTGGAAATCTTTTCATCTTCTCCAGACAGCACAGGGACCTGAGAGTCTGAGAAGAGGCAGGCTAGTGCATTTGGGCAGCACTGCACACCAGCAGATTGTCAGTTATTATGACTATTGTGGGGGGACACAACTGGCAACAGAACAAAAGGCAACAGTTTCAAGGAAGATGCGATTTCCGGGGAAGAACATCAGACAGAGCGCCCTAAGGGCGAAAAAGGAGGAAGAAGTTGCCCCAGGAAACTGTGGAGTCTCCGGAGGTGTGAAGACGAGGAGAGGGAAGAACATCTGTTAGGATTTAAGTCGAGGGAATCCAGTTGTTGCTAAAGGGCAGTGCTCGGATTGGGGGGGAGGGGGTCCTTAAGTTCCCCACAGCGCCCTGGCCGACCCCCCCCCCACGCCACCACTGCCCCACTTAAGCCAAACCATGCTCCCCGTCGCCTCTCCACCCACAAGGCAAGGAGCAAAGTGGGGCATCGCAACAGGTAGGAAGGAGATAATCCTAAACAAACCCACATATGTTTCAAGCACTGCGGGGATTGTCCCATTTCCTCGGTGACCTCGCCTACCCCCATTTATGAACCCCGCAAAGCCCTCCGGTATGGGGGGGCAACTTGAAAAAAAATTGGGGGGCTGTAAACCCCGCCTCGCATAATCGATCACAAGATGCGGTGCTCAAACACCATTTGAATGCCAATGCTCATCAATTTGGGGGGGGGGGTTCCAGCCTCTTCAAGTATTCTATGGGGGGGCCCCGAAGATACCCTAGGAGTATTCTGTGCCCTCCGGAGATCCTGCCGCTTTATTCCCTTCCAAGACGCCCGTCGACTTAGAAATGGGGGCGGTGAAGGGGGAGCGATCAGAATATCCTTATCTCCATGCAGAAGGAGCCTCCCCATTTTGGTAGCTATCAGGAAGGTCAGGGGGGGGAGATCACTGGTTTTAGTACGACCCCCTCCCAGCACTTTCCAGCGACTCGATCCCCCCCTTGAAGCGATCCCTTCGCTTCTCCCACCCCCCTTTCTTCCAGCTTTCGGCCAGGCCCGGGCCGGCCCTGCTTCCCCCTCCTCCCGCACTCCCAAAATATCTATGGCTGGCAGAATCAACACATGGCCGAAGTTATTTGTTTTTCCCAGCCCGGGCTAGAGGAAGCGGCTGCCACGTGGAAAGGAGAGCCCTGCCTGGCAGGCGAGCGGCTTGGAGACCGGAGAGGAGTCCACAAAGGAGGCTTTCAGGGCGAGCCCCGCCCGGGCCCCTTTCCCGCCACCCCGCGCCCCTTTCCCGCCCGTCGAGCCACTCACACTGGGCGCCGGATCTCCGGCGGGCGGCAATGGAGTCGCGCCTGCTCTTCCTTGGCGAGGTGTTGCCGGCGCTGCGCTCGGGAGGGGTGGAGAGCTGGAGGGGGGGGGATCTCCTCCTGGCCCTGCCCTCCACCTCGGCGAAGATTACGCGCCACGCCGCGCTGGCGGGTCTTGCCAGCGGCGGCCGCGGGGTGGCTGGTGCTGCTGGCCGCCCCGGAGAAACAAGCGTGTTGCGCGCCTGGAGGGTCGGAGAGGGCGCGCAGCGAGCGGCCCGCGCAGGAAGTGTTGGCCTTCGGGGAAGGGCGGGGAGAGGGAGACGGAGGCGCGTGTTACTTTATAAGGCCATCGGAGTGTGTGTGTTTCTGTGTGTTTCTGTGTCGGTCAGTCAAGAGGGGGGAAAGAACATGGGACTCGGGGAAAGTGGAGCAAAAGAGCCCGAGGCAGGGAAAAGAAGGAGCGCCGCACTTTCCAAGTGGGGCATCGTCGCCCCAGCCTGCGCGCACACACAGAGCCTCTTGTTCTAAGCGCTTCATGCCCGCCTCCCTCGCTCTCGCGTTGGAGCAATAAGCGGATGGGATGTTGGCGCTAGAGGACCGGCTTTGTAGCCAGGGGGAGAAGGGCAGGATTCGAATTCACCACTGCCCCAGGCTACATAGTCGGGATTCCAAGCATGTGCATGTATATGTATGTATGTATGTATGTATGTATGTACACACACACACACACACACAGGGGCTGGGTGGCTATGTGAGCGCTTGTGTGTGTTTTCCCCTCTTCTCGCCCCAATGGGGGAAATAAAATCGAACTACCTCGCAGGACTTTTCCTCCTGCAGCTCTTGATTGCGCGCAGCAACGGAGTATAATTTGTACTAACGCCTATTACTTTTCATATTGCTGGTGCAGATATGCACCCCTTGGTGCTGTGTGCAAATATGAAATAAGTATTTTCAAAATAAAAATAAAAGAGGTAAATACTGAAAAGCTTTCCAGAGCAAGCTTGCTTAGAAATTCAACCCTTGTCTATACTGTATGTATACTGATGCAGCTGGATTAAATGCATATAGGGTGCAGGGAATGTTGCAAGACAGCATGTTTCTAAGTTAACCGTTCCTCTGTGTAACTGAGTCATTGGTTTGTTTGTTTTTTTGTTTCTGTTTTTTAAATCCAACTCAGAACACCCTTGTGTCTTCTCTGCACACATTCAACGCTACTGGACTGAAGTGCAGGAGCTGAGCTTTGGTTTGAAATAAACAGTTTTCTATAGTTTAACTATGTGTTGTGTACCAGGCTTGTAATTTTTTGACAGAATTACAAGCCTGGTAGACGAAGGGAACACTGTGGATGTAGCCTATCTTGATTTCAGCAAGGCCTTTGACAAGGTGCCCCATGATATTCTTGTAAAGACGCTGGTAAAATGTGGGCTAGACAATGCTACCATTCAGTGGATTTGTAACTGGCTGACTGACCGAACCCAAAGGGTGCTCATCAATGGCTCCTCTTCATCCTGGAGAGAAGTGACTAGTGGGGTGCCACAGGGTTCTGTCTTGGGCCCAGTCTTATTCAACATCTTTATCAATGACTTGGATGATGGGCTTGAGGGCATCCTGATCAAGTTTGCAGATGACACCAAATTGGGAGGGGTGGCTAATACCCCAGAGGACAGGATCACACTTCAAAATGACCTTAACAGATTAGAGAACTGGGCCAAGGCAAACAGGATGAATTTTAACAGGGAGAAATGTAAAGTACTACACTTGGGCAAAAAAAATGAAAGGCACAAATACAGGATGGGTGATACCTGGCTTGAGAGCAGTACAAGTGAAAAGGATCTAGGAGCCTTGGTAGACCACAAACTTGACATGAGTCAACAGTGTGATGCAGCAGCTAAAAAAGCCAATGCAATTCTGGGCTGCATCAATAGGAGTATAGCATCTAGATCAAGGGAAGTAATAGTACCACTGTATTCTGCTCTGGTCAGACCCCACCTGGAATACTGTGTCCAGTTCTGGGCACCACAGTTCAAGAAGGATATTGACAAGCTGGAACGTGTCCAGAGGAGGGCAACCAAAATGGTCAAAGGCCTGGAAACGATGCCTTATGAGGAACGGCTTAGGGAGCTGGGTATGTTTAGCCTGGAGAAGAGAAGGTTAAGGGGTGATATGATAGCCATGTTCAAATATATAAAAGGATGTCATATAGAGGAGGGAGAAAGGTTGTTTTCTGCTGCTCCAGAGAAGCGGACACGGAGCAATGGATTCAAACTACAAGAAAGAAGATTCCACCTAAACATTAGGAAGAATTTCTTGACAGTAAGAGCTGTTCGACAGTGGAATTTGCTGCCAAGGAGTGTGGTGGAGTCTCCTTCTTTGGAGGTCTTTAAGCAGAGGCTTGACAGCCACCTGTCAGGAATGCTTTGATGGTGTTTCCTGCTTGGCAGGGGGTTGGACTGGATGGCCCTTGTGGTCTCTTCCAACTCTATGATTCTATGATTCTATGATTCTATGTGTATAGAAAAACTTTCTTTTGTCTGTCCTGAACCTTCCAACATTCCTCTTCTAGTGTTATGCACGGAGGGATAAAAACTTCTCTCTATCCACTTGCTATGCGCCATGCATAGATTTATGCACTTCCATCATGTCACCTCCTACTTGCCTTTTCTCTAAACTAAAGCCCCAAATGTCCTCTCCTCCTTGAGGAGTCGTTCCCTCCCCTTTATTGTTTTGGTTGCCTTTTTCGGAAACCTCCAGCTCTACAGTATCCTTTTTGAGGAGAGGCAACCAGAGCAGTACTCAGTATTCCAAATGTGGGCGCACCATAAGATTTGTATTGTCCAGCTGGCCATGGCAGGAAACAGGATGCTGAACCAGGTAGGTCTTTTGTTTTGCTCCAGGAGGGCTCTTCTTACGTTGCTAGCTGGAGGACTTGTTTTTCTTTCAGCCCCGTGTTCTAGTTTATCCATGTCATTGTCTAGTCCCAGGAGTAGGCAACCTAACGCCCGTGGGCCGGATGAGGCCCAATCGCCTTCTCAATCCAGCCTGCAGACGGTCTGGGAATCAGCGTGTTTTTACATGAGTAGAATGTGTCCTTTTATTTAAAATGCATCTCTGGGTTATTTGTGGGGCATAGGAATTCGTTCATTCCCCCCCCCCAAAAAAATAGTCAGGCCCACCACATGGTCTGAGGGACGGTGGACTGGCCCACAGTTGAAAAAGGTTGCTGACCCCTGGTCTAGTCGAGACATAGCCAATGCAGTGCCTTCCAGATGTTGTTTGGTTCCCATCGATCCCAGTTAGCATTGCTAATGGTCAGGAACAATGGGAATTGTTTTCCAGCCTTGTATTGAGGACATCACATTGGCAACCCCTGGACTGCTGAACCTGGAGTTGTGGATTTGTATTCCTAGCAAACTAGATGAGCATCCTCCACATTCCTCTGTGAACGTTATTAAAACAGCAAATAGAGCAGGAAGACCCACAGATGTTCCTTTGGAAAACCCCTTGCTCCTTCATTCGCTGCAATTCATTCCTGGCTACATTTTGAGTGCACTTTTTCCGCAACCCGACACATACCCCCACCTTACAGGAGGCAGCTTTCCAATCCACCTTCTTTCCATTTTATTTATGACAATGTGATGTGGAACCATGCCAGAAGAGAAATAGCTCAAAGCTCCTCCCTGTAATTAAGAAACATAGCCTATTCCAGGCAATTTCAACATCCTGAACACATATAAGATCCTTTGTCCAACCCCCCTCCAAGCGTTCCTGGGTATGCAGTGAAGATGTTAAATGCCTTTGGCCCATAGGAGAAAACTGCTGCCAGATGCAGCACCGGTAGGTAATGAGGACAGAATGCATAAAATAGCTGCTCAAAATAACCTTGAAGCAAGCAATGATGAGTTAGTCCTGTCCAATTTAATTGGAAGGGCAAACAGAGCTGGAAATGCAACGAAGGATTCTGGAAAGGGCAGGTCTGGAGAAATCAAGGTAGCTGGTTAATGAGGGAGGTGAGCTGGGCAGCGGAACTACATGCCCCCATATGCAGACGAGGGTTTTAAAGGTTATAACCAGCAGTGTGTCGCTTATGTACCATATGAATGCCAAGGAAGGCAAAGGAGCCCGAGGGAAGTGGCTCCAGGCCTAATTGGATGTGTATCATGCAAGTCAGCCTGGAGCTTATGGGGCAGCCTTCATGTCAGAGGAACAAGCACAGCTTTGCTTTCCTGCAGCATCGTACATGTGGAAAGTATAGCTGACACCAAAAGCTCTATCCTGAGCTACTGAAAGCCCTACAGCGGAAAGAAAGACCTGCATAAATGGGCACAGTCAGACACAAGTCTGGCATTGGGCAGGGCAGGGGCATAGCAAGGGGGAGCGATGGGGGCGGGCCGCCCCGGGTTCCACCCCAGAGGGGGGCGACACTTTAAAAAAAAATATTTTTTTTTAAAAAATTAACTTTTTTTTATTTTTTTTAAACTTTATTGGAAAAAAAGAGATAATAGACAAACACACACACAACCCCACACACCTCACAAAGTGGCACCATCGGGGGGGGGGACACTTCTTTATTTTTTTATTTTTTAAAAAAATTATTGAAAAAAAAGAGATAACAGACACACACACAAAAAAACCCCACACCTCACAAAGTGGCACCATCATTTTTGGGGGTGGGGGTGACTTGCTATGCCACTGGGTGCAGCTCTGCCAGTGCCCTGGCAAAGTGGTGGGGGGGTGACAAAAAAATTCCGCCCTGGGTACCACCTGGGCTGGCTACGCCTCTGGGGCAGGGTTATCTGCCAGAAGGCGATGGAGACTGTCCCATGGCCGAGTTACATGCTGGTTCCAGCAACGGGATCAGCTGGGCTGCCGTCACCCCAATACACCTGTACATTTGGGCTGTAGGGCATATCCTTGGAGTGGAGAAATGCCAGGAAAACAACTTGTTTGAGGAAACCATATAGGAAGTAAAACCAGTTGGGCCAATTAAAAGCAGATTGCAAGCATCGGTGGCTGCAGGTGGAGGCTTCCAAACAAACTCTGCAAAGTCCCTTCCTTCTTGGTACACTTCTGCCAAAATATACATGGCAGCAGATTCCAAGAATAGCCCACAGGACAATGTTCTTTAGAAAACTTGGGAGGCGTCCTCCAATGAGAAGATATGTAACCACAGATAAGCTTCTGAAACTTGCCAGTTTGTGCTACAATACATTCCCAGTTCACACAGCGGGTGGGTGGGTGTGAGAGAGGATGGTGAGGCCCAGAGTCACTCTAGGACAGTGGTGGCTAACCTTGACACTCCAGATGTTTTGGAACTACAACTCCCATCATCCCTGACCACTGGTCCTGTTAGCTAGGGATGATGGGAGTTGTAGTTCCAAAACATCTGGAGTGTCAAGGTTAGCCACCACTGCTCTAGGACAAAGGGAAGGGAACCTTTCCCACCTCAAGGGCCACTTTCTCTTCTGCACAACCTTCTGAGGGCCGCACGTCAGTGGTGGGCAGAGCCATGAATATGATTGTTATCCTTTTAACAGCAGGCTTGTTTCTGCACACAGTTACAGAGCCCTTTCTATCCTCCCTCCAGCCAAGCAAGAGGCATTATCAGAGTTCAAAGGCACATTCTGGCTGGGATGCAAAGCAAGGCCAATGGCGGGAGTAGCCTGGAGGGCCTAATGGTTTGATGTTCTCCATCCCAGGCAAGTACCTGTATGAACTGGACATGGGCGGGGGGGGGGGAGGTAGATTGCTATGTATTTTACTGTTTTATTTGTAACATGTTGGGAATTATTATTTTTTAAATTGAAATGTGACTTACATTCTTAAATCAAAAGTGTGAAAGTAATCATAGATCAAGATTTCCCAGAAAACCTCTGGATGGGTTGCAATAAATAAGCAATTGGACTCCCGCTGGATGCAAAAGTCTGGTTCCCTGGCCCCAAATTCAGCTGGTTAATGAAGAGTGTTTAAGGGGGTGTGCAGAAGTGGGGTTTTGGAGAAACGAACAGCAAGCTCAAATCTGGTGCACAAATCCCATCCCTGGGCTCAGCTCAGTGTGTTAAAAGCCGCCCTGTTCCTTATTTCTAAGTGTATTCTCTGCATCCCCCTTTAGAGCAGCGTCTTCTGAAAGACTACATGGCAGCAAGCCCCGCTGACTTCATAGGGACTTGTTCCCAGGTAAATGCATGTAGCAAGCACTCCAGCTCTCGTGACCAAGTCAGGGATGAGTTGGGAGTTCAATATCTGGAAGGCCACAGGTTCCCAAACCCTGGTAAGCAGGACTGCAGCTTTTAGCCACTTTTTGGCTTCTGTGTTAGTGTTCTAATAAGAACCAAAGTACACAACCCCCAAGTCTGCCCTAGACCACGGCTCATAATATTTGTTATTGATTGCATGTGCATCCCACCTTCTTCCTCCAAAGATCTCATGGTGGCATATGTGATTCTCCCCCACCCACCCCCTCATTTAACTCTCCCAGCCCTGTTAGGTTAGGCTGAGAGACCATGACCGGCCCAAGTGGGGGGGGGGGAGCTTCCTGACCAAGTGGAGATTTGAACCCTGGCATCCCAGGACCTAGGGACACGGGTGGCCCTGTGGGTTAAACCACAGAGCCTAGGGCTTGCCGATCAGAAGGTCAGCAGTTCGAATCCCCGCGACAGGGTGAGCTCCCGTTGCTCGGTCCCTGCTCCTGCCAACCTAGCAGTTCAAAAGCACGTCAAAGTGCAAGTAGATAAATAGGTACCGCTCTGGCAGGAAGGTAAACGGTGTTTCCGTGCGCTGCTCTGGTTCACCAGAAGCAGCTTATTCATGCTGGCCACATGACCCGGAGTACGCCGGCTCCCTTGGCCAGTAAAGCAAGATGAGCGGCACAACCCCAGAGTCGTCCGCGACTGGACCTAACGGCCAAGGGTCCCTTTACCTTTATCCCAGGTCCTAGTCCGACACTCTATTCCAGACACATCCAACTCCCAAGAGCCTGCGATCTACTCACAGTATACCGTAAAAAGACCAGCTGTGATCTACCCATTGTCATTGCCAGGAGTTGTTGAGTTGTTTTTTTTAGGGGACGGTTGGCCAAAGGCAATCACTAAACTTCATACCGCGATCTACCTGGGACACCCCCACGATCTAACGGTAGATCACAATCTACCTGTTGGAGATGCCTGCGTCTAGTCTAACCACTACACCACACTGGCTCTCCAGGGAAAACAAGCAGGAACTCCTCAGCGTTCGCATCCATGCAGGAAGCAGCACCTGGAAGGATAACGTTTGAAGTTCACCGCCGCAGAAAATCATGAGGAAGAATAAGCAACAGATTAACATCCAATACACCCGAGCCCCGCTGAGGCTGTGAGCTTTTCTAGCAGGATGTGAGAAGTCTTGATTTTTTACTAGCTCCTTTAATTGCTCCCGCCACTGCGCCTATAGCTGCCCCTCGCCCTTTCCAGCCGCCACGGGGTGGACTCGAGAGCTCTGCCAAAGCAGCCGCAGCGCAACGGCCTGGCCCTGTGCAGGCATCAGACCGCAAGGAAGGCTTGCCAAATAACTTCCAGCATGTGGTTTTAAATAACTTCTAATTGCTTTAAGCAGCTCTAATTGAATAAGTCACCCTTTGGCTAAACACAGCTGGTATTTAATTAGAAAATGCGGAATGAGGCTGTAAGAAATCAAAGGGGCCCAATTATGAGGTATACTCATAAAAAAATAACAGTAAGAGTGCCTGAAAGTTGTTACTCACACATTGTCGGTAAAAAAGAAAGAAAGAAAAGGCACGTGTTTTGCAATGCCCCCTGCTGGCCACAATGAAAAACACAGCAAATGTTTAAATCCAGAAACAAAACACTTCATGGGCCATTTGGTTACAATCATGCTAGAAGAGGGAGGGGCGAGAGTTTAATGAAAAACAGCAACATGCCTCCTCCTTTGCAGAGGATCAGAGGGAAGGGAGGTCGGATCTCCAGTTCAAATCGTACAGAGAAATGGCTTGAGGGCTCCCAACGAAAAGCACAAGAATGGAGGTGGCTTCACAAGCACATAGGAAGAACTAAGTTTCAGCAAATATGGTGAGGGCTGCTGGAAGTTTATCCATTTATTATTCTTTTCTCACATATGCAGTTTCCAGTGTGTCAGAATTTCTGCATGGCCTTCTCCTCCAAGTGCACCTATTAAGATTGGCATACATTCTGCTCTTGGCAGAGAGAGACACAGATGCCGCTCACGCTTATCCCTTCACCAGCATCACCCTTGAACTTCTGCGAAACCCTGTGCCTTACTGCTGCAGGCACAGAAAAGTAAATAAATATGAATAAAATCAATCTTACAGGCTTTAGTTCCCTCTAGTGGTTGCCAACTGCAATTGCAGGCAGCTTCAATTTATTTTATTTATTTTATTTTGTGCCCTGCCAACAGCAGTGTGACCACTAATGCTCATTTCATTTCAAATTTTTCATAGTTAAAATTAAAATTAACATAGTTAGCATAGGGAACCCAGGTGGCACTGTGGGTTAAACCACAGAGCCTAGGGCTTGCTGATCAGAAGGTCGGCGGTTCGAATCCCTGCGACGGGGTGAGCTCCCATTGCTCGGTCCCAGCTCCTGCCCACCTAGCAGTTCGAAAGCACGTCAAAGTGCAAGTAGATAAATAGGAACCGCTCTGGCGGGAAGGTAAACGGCATTTCCGTGCGCTGCTCTGGTTCGCCAGAAGCGGCTTTGTCATGCTAGCCACATGACCTGGAAGCTGTACGCCGGCTCTCGGCCAATAAAGCGAGATGAGCGCCGCAACCCCAGAGTCGGACACGACTGGACCTAATGGTCAGGGGTCCTTTTATGCTAACATGCATAGCCTGCCAGGTAATGTGTGTATCACACTCTACTCAAAACTTCATTTGAAGAAGTCTCAGGACACTGAACCATCTCATACAGGGCTAAGAATTATTTCTGCAGTTAGCTCAGCAGGTGACTTCAGATTTTTATTTTTGGACTTCCCCTGTAGCTTTCCTGACTTGCTTGAATAATCAGAAGTGATCTTCTGTGCTAACAATATTATGTGGCACCCTTGCTCTCCCACTGTTATGGGCAGATGATCTTGCAAATAGCAGGGCATAGACTATATCAGTGTTTCCCAACCGGGGGCCATATGGTGAAAAATGTGTAAAGGGGGGGGCATAGCACGAGGCTAGGGGGCCACAGAAGGGAAGGGGAAAGATTTTTTTAAATAAAAAAATCCTGATTGGCTGTCTATCTGCTTGGCCAATCACAAGCAGGTAAGGGGGCAGCCCACCAAGGCCTAGCGCTCCTTTTTGCCACATGTGCATTTTCTTTGAGCAGTCCTGGGCGATCTCTGAGGCTCCTGCTTTGACCAGTAGAGACCGCAATCCAGAACCCCCAGGTCAGTTAAGTGCAGTGGTGGGGTGGCAATGGGTAGGGCTGGGCGAGCCAGAGCTGCTTGTTCCTGCCACCAGTGCTGGGCCTGGTGGCAGCCTGGGCCTGACTCTGCAAGGCGCAGAGTGCAATCCATCCTAGCGCCTAGTGGATCAGGGCCTTTGGATGTTGCCAAGGGTTGCAGGGTCCGTTGGCACAGTCGGCCCGGCTCTGCAAGGCGCGGGGTGAAATCCACCACAGCGCCTAGCTTAATCAGGGTCGTCTGGTGCTGACTTGCATCTAGTAAATAACTAAGTGTCTACTCAGAAGAAAGCTGCACCGAGTTCAGTGCGCCTGAAGGGGGGGCCTATAGAGTGTTATCTAGACCAGTGTTTCCCAACCTTGTGCCTCCAGATGTTTTGGGACTACAATTCCCATCATCCCTGACAACTGGTCTTGCTAGCGAGGGATGATGGGAGTTGTAGTCCCAAAACATCTGGAGGCACAAGGTTGGGAAACACTGATCTAGACAGCTAGGGTTCCTCCGGATGACAAGATCTTTTTGCACTATGTCAGTGCAGACCACTTGCATTTTAAAACTCTCCCGTATATATACACAGAACTCCGACTGTATCTGTAGGTTTCCCCCTCTGTGTCAAATAACTGGGGTCAAATAAGAGTTGTTAACTTTTAATAATACGTGGAAGGCGGATCTTCCTCAGGAGGTTGTGGACTCTCCTTCCTTGGAGGTTTCTAAGCAGAGGTTGGATGGCCATCTGTCATGGATGCTTTAGTTGAGTTTTCCTGCATTGCAGAGGGTTGCAATAAAAAGAGAACCCTTGGGGTCCCTTCTGTTTTTCTGCTTCAACAACATTTCATTATGTTCCTATCATTTTATGTAATTGTATTTTGTTTAAATTATAAAAAAAAACATGTTCTATTTACAAACAAAACGTTTAAATAGCTACCTTTTTACCGGTACGACTGGGGAGGGGGGCATGGGCATAGCCAGGATTTTTGTTAGGGAGGCAGACTTTTGTTAGGGGGGCAGAACCTCAGATTTATATTGATTTTGACTTATTGGGGGGGCTGCCCCGCCCCAGCTACAGCCTTGGGGAGGCCACAGGAAGGAAACCAGAAGGGGGGCATGGGCGGGAAACACTGGACTACATTTCAACTCTTTTAGTCTAAATAGCATGTCTTGTAATTGAAGCATTACTTAAATAAGAAAGATTATAAACTCTGCTTCTACCACCGTTCTGCTATTGCAAGAGAGCAGCAAGAAGTCACCAAAACCACCTGCGAAACCGGCTTTTAGGAAAGTGAATCCACCCAGAAGAACAGAATGTGCCAAAAGACATTCAGTCTCTCTGCAGCCTCCAACTTTATGTGCTGGCACAAGAAAGCTCTATCGGACCCCACAGGTGAAGAGGATCTCCCTTGGCAAGAGAATCGCAGACTGCCCCCATCTTCCATCAGGCCTAGAAAGGAAGGACGAAAACTCCAGTATATCTGGTCGTTAACAGATAATATAATGTTCAACATTTTATTGGCAAAAGGAGGGATCAACACAGAGTCCAGGCACAAAGTAGGGGAAAGGGGGCGGTAAGCACATGGGCATGTTGTCCATTATCAAAAGTGTGTGTTTGTGTTTATTTGTGTTACGCCGGCCCAGCCCCCTGCTGCATCCTCTTCATCAGCTCCTCATCCTGCATCGAGAGCTCCGTCAGCTTCTTGCCCATGCGCTCATGGATGTCCAAATACTTGGAGACGCAGCGATCCAGGCACACAGACTCTCCCTTGGACAGCTCAGCCTCCTTGTAGTGTGGAGGGACGCATTTGCGATGGCAGGCATTGGTCATTCTGGGGCACAGCAAGGAAAAAACATAGCGTGAGCAGAAGGAAGTGGCCATCTTTTGGCTATTCCGAGCCGGCTTTATTTATAATTCAGCTAAAACAAGCACACCACAGTTCTTGCCTAAAAGCTCTCTATTGATGCCTAAAAAGCCATGATGTTTCTCCCCTACCACCACCCAAATTCTAATGATTACCAACACAGTCATCCTAAAGAAATCTATCTGTGTTTTCGTCAGTGCCAAAGTTCTGCAACCTGCCACTTCAAGCAGGAGATGCCACTCTTGCGGCTACCAATAGCCTTGCCTCTGCTGTTCTGAACACGTGTGAAGCCTGGTGTCCCTTAGGAACTGTACATAACTCCACAGAACAGAGTAACCTGGTTTATCTCAGTTCCGGACTTCCTAATCTGCCTGAAACTCTGGCAAAATGGGCAGCATCACTTCACTCACCTGCTGCCAATTTTGCCCCAGGATATAGGGATAAAGGACAGTACCTTATTAGTAAAAAAAAACCACACACACACACACACACGAAGTATTCAAATGCAAAACTCTATTATTATTTTATGTATTATCTACTAAATTCATATACTGCCCTTCATCACAAGGTTTCAGGGTGGTTCACAGAATAACCACAACCAAATGTCAATCAGCATCATGAACTTTGGGTTTAAAGAAACTTGTTAAAACACCTCTATTTCTCTACTGCAGCAAGTTCAAATTTTGTCTGCATAATCTTACCTGTAAACAATTCTACTCAGGCAACTTTCCCCTATAACCCCTTGATTACCACTCTAACTTCCTCTTTCTTCTCCTCCTCCTCCTCCTCCTCTCTGTCTCTCTTACAACCCTCATCATCCTTCAACTGTCTCTCCCAAATGACATCCTTCACATACTGCAGGGAACTTCTGTCAATTAGACTATTTCTTCAGCAGATCAGGTGTAAGATTCTAAAGCTATAATTCTAACCCTGTTTACCTGAGAGTAAGGCCTATTAAATTCAATAGGGTTCAGTTTCTGAGTAGACATGGTTAGGAATGTGCTACAAGTTATTTCCCAAACATAATACAGTGGTACCTCAGGTTACATATGCTTCAGGTTACATACGCTTCAGGTTAAGAACTCCGCTAACCCAGAAATAATGCTTCAGGTTAAGAACTTTGCTTCAGGATAAGAACAGAAATTGTGCTCTGGCGACGCAGCGGCAGCGGGAGGCCCCATTAGCTAAAGTGGTGCTTCAGGTTAAGAACGGACCTCCAAAACGAATTAAGTACTTAACCAGAGGTACCACTGTATATCAGTTTACAATTCTAAACAATTGTACAAACACACACAATATTGTCATACACATTTAAAAACTAACTGACTGAGCCCTAGGCAATCATTTTGTCAGGGACACACAGTCCACTTTACAGTGAAATTATTAAGACGTATTTTAAGGTAGACCAGGAGTGTTTTTGAGTAGCCAACCAGCTTCAGGAACATCTAAGCTGCTACATCCAAATAAACATGCATAGAATCAGTTTGCATGGCTACAGTCCCTCCACACTTATTTGGGTATAAGCCCCCAGCGAACATTCAAATAAATGTGCCTAGGATCAGACTGCATGCCTTCCAGGCTAGAAAAATCTCAATACAGTAAATGTTTTTCCTCCAGTCGAAGACTGTGGTAGTCAGTGTCTGCTTGACTCCTTTGCCTTATTTGGTGTCTGAAAAAGATTCCCTGCAACAAAGTGTCTCTGCTCCAGTGTCAAGGCAACAAGCGAATTAAACAGCTGAGCAACTAGAGGGTAAGTACGATCCTTTTATATAAATCATTGGTTTAAACAACACAGTAAGACCACTGTGTGCTATGAGCTTAATCCTGCAAAACTTAGAACTCAGGAGCTATAAATTCTAGCGGTAGTAAGTCTGTAGAAACCTAGCTTTCATCTCTACTCAAGCAGGGCCACAGTATACCAGAAACCTAGATAAAATTTCAATTTTAGAGAGGTGGTATTAAACAACAACATAAAACCAACCTCAGATTTATGATTCCCCATGCAACAGAGTAACCCTTAACCATTTTGGTCCAGAATACCTGAAGGACCATCTAATGGCTTAGATTCCTGTCCAATCACTGAGGAAGTCACTTTAGGGAAGTCACTGTTAATGGTTCCCTAAGGCTCAGATGCAAGGCTTGTATCCACCAGTATTGCCATTAGTATTGTGGGCCCAATCTTATGGAACTTCTTCCACTTGAGGTCAGACAGGCCCCTTCCCGACTGAACCTCTGAGGACTTAAAAAAAAATCCAGCAGGCATTTTAATTGTAGTTTGATTGTATAGTTCTAATTTATACTTATTTTTGGGCTGTCTCTTTTTAAACTGCTTAGAGAGTATTGTACGCAAGCAGCATACAAATTGTTTAAACAAATAGTACATAAATAAATAACAAAAATAAACTAGTGACAGAGTAAGCCTAGATTTTTAAAAGCAGGCTTAGCTTTTAGATCAAGCTCAGTATAGTATAGACTTCAGTTAAAAAGGACGGTAGAAAAGGACAGTATAGAAGCTAATGCGCAAGGGCAAGATTCAGTTGAAAGTTTCAGTTCAGTTTAAATAAAACTAGTTCAGGTTTTCAAAGCTAAAGTGTAACTTACAACTTAAAAACTACGGAGTAACTTGCACTTTAAAAAGCCACAGTACAAGTGCAGTGGAGGACTGATTTAAGGTTATTAAGTGCAGCATACAAGCTAAAGTCAAACAATTGGCTTCAGCTCCGTATATACCAGTTAAAAGCTATTTTCAGTTTTAAAAGCAAACTTTCACAGCAAGTTAATCCCCACTTAATCACTGCCCACCCCGATAAAAAAACCTCCATATCCAGGGTGTTAAAATGACCCAAATTCACCCCCCTTCCAAACTCCTAAGCACCAGAATTTAAACAAGCCCAGCAGTTGTGTTACAACTTGGTGTTTTTCAAATGAGGACCTCCTGATCTAACTAGTTGCATTAGCAAGTGGGGAAAGCTAGCCAGGGACATAAATCTGGAACAACCTAGCCAGGGAGCCTGGTCCACAAGCAAGAGGAGAGCCCCTGTGGATGCCTCATTAGGGAGTGAGTTCAGCAGCAGGATGAGGTCAGGGCAAAATACTTTGGCCTGCCCCTTAGTGACCTAACATGTCCCAAGCTCCCAAGTAAACAAACAATAAATTGTACAGAATGCCACGCGTACAGCTATCTTCCTTTTGGATAAAAGCGATGGATGTGCACTTGGTAAAAATGAGCTCCTGGCCCTCAGTTTGTTCCCTTGAGGGCAAGGTGGATGATCTGAAATAAAGCCAAGAGAGGCAAAGAGGTTGGTGGAAAAGGCCTCTGGGTGACAACAGAATGACTCTCTAGGGGAAGGAGTGTACCACTCTGAGCAAGAGGAAAATGATCTCTTAGAATGACCCAGTCATTGGGGTATGAGCTGTTACCCTCTCATGCCAAGGATACACCTCCAAGTGGAGACAGGGGTATCCTGGTAGTGGGTAATTCAATCATTAGAGATAGAGATAACGGGGTATGTTATGCAGATCGCAGAGTGAACTGTCTGCCACGTGGAAAGGTTGTGGAGGTTGTACAGCATCTAGATAGCCTGGCAGACACTGCTGGGGAGGAGTCAGTGGCCATGGTGCATGTTGGCACTAGTAGTGACACAGAGAAAAGTAGTTGTGTGATCCTGAAAGAGAAATTTAGGTTGCTAGCTAGGAGGCTTAGAGTCAAGAACTTCAAAGTAGCTTTCTCTGACATGCACAGGGCAAGCTAGACAGGAACAGCTGTGTGGTCTCAATGCATGCATGAAATGGTGGCATCTGAAGGAGGGCTTCGGATTTGACAGGCACTGGGGGATGTCTTTGGATAAGCTGGGCCTATATAAAAGGAATAGGTTACATTTAAGCCAGATTGTTGGTGCTTAAAAACAAAAAGGTGGCAGAGCATATTTTAAACCAATTGTTGAAATCCCCGCCTTCTCTGTCTATCTATTATTATTATTATTATTTATTATTATTATTAATTCAATTTAAATACCACCCTTTATCAAAAGATCCCAGGGTAGTATACAACATTAAGAACACATTTTATGGAGCATAATAATAAAAACACAATAAAAGCATAATTTGTGACATAATTTCCCCTGCGCAAGGCCAGCTAGATCACTTAGAAAGCAGCAATTAGAGCATTTGGGTTTTTTTAATTTAGCTAAGTGGAACATGGTAGAGACTTATCAAATTTTGAATGAACAGAGGAATCTTTTGCCATTTCTAATTATACTGAAATTCAGTGTTACCCAATGAAACTAACATACAGTAGGTTCAGGATGGACAAAAGGAAATATTTTACCCAATAAGGAATTCTCAGACACAAGATGCAATGATGGACACCAGGTTATGACACCTAGATCTGTCAACGACTATGGTTAAATAAAACTTCTGTTCAAATACAGTACCCCTGCGAACACCAGGTGCTAGACCGACAATAGGGAAGGATGCTTTGCCTGTATGTCCTACTTGTGAGCTTCCCAATTCAACCACATGAAGCCTTGATCAGATTTTTAAAAAAAGCAATTATATGATGTTATCCTATGTTTCTATGTTGTGAACCACCCCATGATCTTTGAAGGGTGGTATACATTAATAATATGTTCTGTACAATGTCTAGTAAGGTATAGGTCCTAAAATAGTACATTTTGGTGGCAGAAGGATAATCTTGGAAAGTCTGGGGGTACTTGGAGAGAAGCAAAACACAAGTCACAGCATACAGTGCCCGTATTATTTTCATAGCTCTTATGCTGCACATTTCAAATGAGCACCACTGAGGAGTGCCCTCATGCTTGTGGTTAGTCGGTACCTGTTGTACATATCAGCCATCATCTCCACTTCCAACTCAGCCGCCAGCTGCTGAGCCCTCACAGGATCCATCACACATTCAAATATTTGTCCTTGACACTGCTGGAGAACACAAAGGATCAGAACCCAATGACTCTATCTACATATTATCAACAAGGTTGCCACTTAAGTCGTTATTTTAGAACGCTGTTCAGTTTTTTCAGTGGTCAGGTCCATCTGCAGTCCTGGCAGTAAAAGGGGGGTTAAGTGTGAGCTGGTTTGCGGCCCCACCTAACAGATCAGTGCCGTGAGCCTGTGGCAAGAACAGACGCTGACCCTCTGCTGACCTACTAAAGCAGGGACAGGGAGCCCTTCAAATAGTCAGCCCATAGCCAGAGATGATGGAAGCTACTGTGAAGCTACTAGGGACGCGGGTGGCACTGTGGTCTAAACCACAGAGCCTAGGGCTTGCCGATCAGAAGGTCGGCGGTTCAAATCCCTGCGACGGGGTGAGCTCCCATTGCTCAGTCCCTGCTCCAGCCAACCTAGCAGTTCGAAAGCACGTCAAAGTGCAAGTAGATAAATAGGTACCACTCCGGCGGGAAGGTAAACAGCGTTTCCGTGCGCTGCTCTGGTTCGCCATAAGCGGCTTAGTCATGCTGGCCACATGACCCGGAAACTGTCTGCGGACAAACACCAGCTCCCTCGGCCTATAGAGCGAGATGAGCGCCGCAACCCCAGAGTCGTCCGTGACTGGACCTAATGGTCAGGGGTACCTTTACCTTTACCTTACTGTGCAGCAACATCTGGAGGGCCAGAGGTTTCCTGCATTAGGGGATGTCTGACCTGGATGCAGAAGACCACTGCTTGGGGTGAGGGAATGTGGGAATATGGACCCAAAAGGACAGCACAGGAGCTGCTGCTCTGTTTGCTTTCCAAAACGAAAAGTGGCAACGTCCATCCCGCCGGCTCACTGCTTCCCAACCTGACACCCGCACCGCCCTCATTCCTCAGAGTCCAGGTGAACCCCCCTCCTCACACGGAGGGAGCGGGGAACCCCCAGGAGGCAGCTCCCGTCCTCTCCCCTCGCCCCGCCCCCCCGCCTGGGCTGCTCTGCCCATCAACTCCCGCCACTTGGACAGCATGTCTACCTCACCACGAGCAACGCTCACCTCCAGCCGCAGATATCAACCGGAAGCACGAGGAACAAGCGCTTCCGCAGCGCGCCTTTCAGGGAAACCATAGAGACTTCTCAGCAGATATAATGCCTTTCTAGGCAGCCTGTTTTGCCTTTTCCCCAGCGAGGGACCATGGCCCGTGTTGCCATAGAGTTCAGGAGGGGGTGATGGACGTTGGGAAGGAGGCGGGATTTCCTCAGTTGCGCTGTCAAGGGATTAGAAGCGGCTACGTCATCGCCCACCGCGGAAGGGCTTCTTGCCTTGTGTATTATTTATTGCGTTTCTTGTCTGCCTTTGTCTGGAAACGCAGGCCGAAGGGTTACAAATAAAAATGCATGGAGGATTGCAAGGCAACAAGAAAACGCAGCAGTTCACAGGAAGGGTTTTCCCTCCACCTCTTTATTTATGTGTTTATTTTATGAAATCCAGCAGAAGCTGAAAGGTGCAACACACACACACACACGGTATTTCATAATTCATTACAGCAACGAATTATAAGCTGAATTAAATATGCTGCCTTTCAAACATTTGTTTGATAACTTATCAAAAGGAGAGGGGAAACAATTTGATTTGCATATTTAAATACTCCATGGGTGGTACTCAGTTTTACTTAAAGTAGACCCACCTAACTTGCTGTTGTTTACTTAGCTGGAAAATAATAATAGACACTTGGGCAGTTGTCAGTGCAAATGGATTTTCAACAGATTACTTTCTAAAAAGGAATTGCATGTTTATTTCTATCTAAAATGTTGTTGTTGTTTAGTCGTGTCCGACTCTTCGTGACCCCATGGACTAGAGCATGCCAGGCACTCCTGTCTTCCACTGCCTCCCGCAGTTTGGTCAGACTCATGTTGGTAGCTTCAAGAACACTGTCCAACCATCTTGTCCTCTATCGTCACCTTCTCCTTGTGCCCTCAATCTTTCCCAACATCAGGGTCTTTTCCAGGGAGTCTTCTCTTCTCATGAGGTGGCCAAAGTATTGGAGCCTCAGCTTCAGGATCTGTCCTTCCAGTGAGCACTCTGGGCTGATTTCCTTAAGAATTGATAGGTTTGATCTTCTTGCAGTCCATGGGACTCTCAAGAGTCTCCTCCAGCACCATAATTCAAAAGCATCAATTCTTCAGCGATCAGCCTTCTTTATGGTCCAGCTCTCACTTCCGTACATTACTACTGGGAAAACCATAGCTTTAACTATTTGAAATAGGAATGCAGTAAGTTCTTTTCATATTCCAGCAGCTTTAAAGGCTGTGATTGTATGAATATTTATTTGACTATGGCCCTTTAGATTTAGTAGTCTTACTTCTAAGTAAATATGCACAGGCTTGTGCTGTGTGCTGCCTACTACATTGAACAAGACTTCTCAGAAAGCAAACATTTATAATAGGTTATATAACATGTAACAGTTAGGTGTGCTTTTGTTGGTTTTTTGTTTGGTCACCTCCTGAAGCAAGCTTTTAATATCTGACCTGGACATTAAGATAGTTTCACTGATCTTATATGCAGGATTAAAGAAAAAACTATATTCATAAACTGACACCTTTGGAAACAACCATCCTAAACCTTTCCATTTCTTTTATCAAGTGAAAGTAGATGTTCTTACTCTCCTACAGATTTCTGGAAGCATGCCCAAAATTCATGATTGCCTAACAGAAATCCCTGGGGGCATCTGTGTGATAATCCCTTGAAATAGGACAGAAGGAATGTGGCAGGTATTAAGTCACTGAAGGCACAACAGGAAAATGCCCAGATACTTGGTGATACTGGGCCAAAAAGGAGCAAGCCAGTACAGTCAGAAAAGGTTCTTTGTTTATCAGCCTTTTATGTATTTTGTCCTGATGGTGTTAGAAGGAAGAAAAAGATCAGCCGCCCAGAGTGGCTGGGGAGGCCCGGCCAGATGGGTGGGGTATAAATAATAAATTATTATTATTATTATTATTATTATTATTATTAAAGTAGAAACAGAACATATGACTTTGAAGAAAAACAGGAAAATCTATATTCCAACTCTAATGTACCACCTATACCTCAAAGTTCTGATTGGACACTGTCTTCTCAGGCCTAGGGCAAACCTAATGATTTGTCTGCATGAAAAACGAATCCAGGGCTTTGAAATCTGAAAATATGAGCCATAATGTCTGGGGAAATTCTATTAATTTTGAGACTTTAAAACTTTACCCTGGACTCCTGGCTCTGATGTAGTTTATGCCCTGCTGCTTAACTGAGCTGGAACTCTCTGCAGATCCATCCTTTTATGAAGAGCCCTTGCTGTGCTTTTCTGAACCTGTAACGAGACAGCCTAGAGAGGACAGACTGTCTGCACAATTACTTTCTGAGGCTAGATGCTTCTCCACATTCCGAGTTTGCTGTTGGTCAGTGCTGGATGAAATTTGATTTGGCTTGTGGCTGATTTGTTTCTGCAGTGGGAAATGAGGTGGGCACAGACAGAAGCTGTGTTTGCCCAGTTCTTGATGCATTGCCCTGAAATGGGCAAATGACCCCTGTAAAACAGTCTGGGGACAAAAATGGTGTGTTAGTTCCATATTTAACCACTAAGGTTGTATGTGTGGACTCAGCTAGATTGCTCCTGCGTCTTGCTGTTCATATTCTGGCTGAAACAAAAACTGATGTCATACCAGCAAGATGATTTGGGATGGAGCTATTGCTCCATGGTACAGCACTTCCTTTACACACAAAACGTCCCAGGTTCAGTCCCTGGATCCTGTTAAAAGGCTCTGTAGTAGCAGATGGTGTAGCAGCCAATCCTAGTAGACTATACAGAAGGAGGTGAACAAATAGTCTGACTTGATACAAGGCAGTTCACCTTGTTTACAGTGGTACCTCAAGTTACAGAAGCTTCAGGTTACAGACGCTTCAGGTTACAGACTCTGCTAACCCAGAAATAGTACCTTGGGTTAAGAACTTTGCTTCAGGATGAGAACAGAAATCGTGCGGCGGTGGCACGGCGGCAGTGGGAGGCCCCTTTAGCTAAAGTGGTACCTCAGGTTAAGAACAGTTTCAGGTTAAAAACGGACCTCCAGAATGAATTAAGTTCTTAACCCAAGGTACCACTGTATATGAGTTGCAGGTAGAGTCTAGCTTTGTTGCTTTGTGTGTAACTGAAGCTCACTGGGTGACCTTGGGCCAGTCACCATCTCTTAGCCTAACCTACCTCACAGGGTGAGGATGAAATGGGGAGGAGGAGAACCATGTACACCACCTTGAGCAACTTGGAAGAAAAAAGGTGGTGTATAAAAGTAACAAGTTAGGAAAAAATTAAATAAATAAAACAAATATTTGTTTCCTTTGCACCCACATGTGTACATATATATGTAATCTGCTAGCAGAGGATATAATTTCATGCATTTGATGAAGTGGATCCAGGTTCCTGAAATTTGTTAGTGTTTTAGATGCTACATGACTCATTTCTTTTTTGCCTTTCTCTTTTGCGTTGAAAGTATTTATGTGCAGCGCACTCTGTGACCACACAAGCCTGGCAAAAACACTGTTGACCAGGTTTGAATAAAATACAGCACTGTGGTAATGCAACATTTCTGTTACAGGATAAGCTAATATTCATTTCTAATTCAGTAGCAGTTTCGAGAATCAGATGCATAAGTGATGCAAGCCTTAGAGACCACACAATGCAGCACAAACCTGAAGCACATTGTAGTCCTTAGATTTCCACCCACCCCTTGACATTTACCACAATACATGGTGCCACAATGCCAAAGAAGGAAACAGTGATGTTATCCAAGGGTTCATATTTATCTCATCATAAGTATACCATTACCAAAGACCTGAACACTATGTATTCAGAAAAAGACCTGTACTGTACTTGGTTGCCCACCTGAGGACATATTTACATCATTGGCTTAACTGACTTAAAGAGGACAGCCATTAATAGTGAAACTGGTGTGGAACTCCGATGACATTCTTTGCATTTGTGGGTTGAATTCACACTTGCTTTCAAAGGATTTCTGGCCATTTTCAGATGACACAGTTGTAACATGGAAGCCTGCTCCATTGAGCTGGGAAATCTAGATTGGGCAAATTGCAGTCATTTATTTCCATTCATGACTTGCAGTGAGACTTGAGCGCAGACAGCTGCCAAGCTTTTAGGTGAATTGTATGAAGTGTGTCACTAGAGCTATTTTCATCAAGGCTGAATTTTGACACCCAAGTGACAAATTGGCTCGGTTTTCTTTCCAGCTACTTGGAATCTTGTCTGCTTGTGGGCCAAAGCAGTGCAAGCGGTGATGTTTCTTGAGGCATTTTTCAACAATTTGGCAGGAGTCAACTCTTTGCTACATGGTTATATTTAGCCATGCAGCAGTTTGGTTCTTTTTTATGTTTGGAAACAAATTTGAACCCACCCTTGCGTTGCCTTGTTATGCAAACAGTGAATAAAGCAACTTCTGCCATGAGCCAACAATGTCTCCTGCCTTGATGGGAAGCTCCCTCTCCATCACTTTGGTTACTCTCCATTTACTTAGGAAAACAAACAGGCATGGTGGAAAAGGGAGGAGATCTAACATAGATCACACAGCAAATCAGTCAGACCAGAACATGAACAACTTTTCTAACCACTGGGTCATTTTACCACTAGGGTGGTAACTTGGGATAAATCAGCAGTGGGAAGCCGCAAGGCGTCAGAAAGACAAGTAAAAAGAACATGATTGGGGGGGGGAGATGGTCAGGACTGTGGGATGTATAACACTGGTGCAGTCAATCACAACATTCCTAGAGTGTACACAAAGGGGACTTGGTCCTCCAGGTAGAGTTTCCTGTGCCAAGACTGAAATCACTTCCTTTGTGTGACCAGAAGTGGGAGTGGCCTTACCTGTAGCTATTCAAAGATACAGGTGAGCTGCTACTCTCCCTCTCTTCCCACCAGGACTCCGAGGATGCAACATCTCAGGAGATGCTCTCTTGGCTTCCAGCCAAGAGAGGCCCACATGGAGCCTTTCTCCCTTAAGGAGAATCTCCACATGTAAATACATTTAATCTAAGCTAGCCTGCCTTTCTGAGACTGTAGAAGCTTGAAATGACTGTGAGTAAAACCTTTATACTTTTATAAGCTTATGTGTCGTGTATTTTCTTTTAAGAGGGAACCAGGGGAAATATGTGCCAGGATCTGCCTTGTTCTAGAAGTTCATAGGAACTTAAACGCCACGCTTTGCTGCGCTTTATTGGGGATGAGAAACTCTGCTAGTTTGGAGCTTGTTAGCACAAGCTGGGATAGGAAATATTAATCAATATTCCCTCATCCACATTCCCTCTCATCTCCCACAAAGGGTTTTGAGGCCCAGAACTGTGTATTTTGTGTATTTTTAAAGGATTGCTTTGGATTGTGATTTTTGGCAGAGTAGTATTTTTCTGTTTGCACTTCCTGGTAAGCACATGGTCTTTTGTTCTCCATTGTGCTGTGAAAGGGGGATTAGCGACCCCTCCCCTCCCTCAGAGCTCACAGACCTCAGAGGCAGTGAAGATTAGTTTGCATTTTGATTTTTGAATTTTAGCCATTTTTGGGAATTTTTGAAATTTTGAAAAATTTTCAAATTTTTGAGAATTAATATGGCAAGCTCAGGATTTGATAGTGAAGCAAGATCAAGCTTTATGCTGCTGAATGATCGTAACTTTGTGCAATGGAAGCAGCGCCTTTTAGTGCATCTTGGTGCAAAACAAGTGCTTAAAGCGGTGAAAGATCCCAAACCTGATTTTGCTGATTTAACCAAGAAAGCAGATTGGGAGAAGCAAAACAATGAAGCTAAACACATAATTTTGTGCAGTTTGAAAGATGAACATTTATCTCTGATTGACTATGAAAGTGATGCATCTCAGATTCTAAAGGATATTGAGAGGGTTTATGCACAATCATCAGAGAACTCTTATAGACATTTATTGGATAAACTGCTGAAGTTAAAGATGAATTCTAGAGAACAATTTACAGGGCATTTTAAGGACTTTAATGAAATTGTTCAAAGGATTGCCCTAACTCCCAGAGCTTTTGATGATGCAACCAAAGTGACTTTTATGCTAGCATCATTAGGAAAAGAATTTACTTCATTTAAGAGTATAATGGATCACACCAGAGATTTGACTTTTAATGAACTAGTAAATCACTTAAGAGAGGAATGCAGAGATTACCTTGATTCTCCACAAAGGAATCCAAGGAGGGACACAAGTTATGTTTCTAAACAATTTCCCAAGTCTAAGGAAGTGTCCAAAGATATAATATGCCATAACTGCAATTTAAAAGGGCACATAGCAAGGAGTTGCCAGAAGCCCAAGAATAAGTCCCGCCCCTTTCAACCAAAAGGTGAAAAGAAGGGGGGTCACGAGCGTACATTTCTACTGCAAGAAAAGAGTTTAAATGTGCAAAGAAATGAAAGGAAAAGTGACCAATTTATTTTAGATTCGGGAGCTACAAGCCATTTTGCGCATAAAAGAGAATATTTCAGAGAAATTAATGATAGTGAATGGACTGAAATCCAGATTGCTGATGGAAATGTTCTAAAATCACAAGGTGCAGGTTCAATGCGTTTGAAATTCAAGGTGAACAATGAATCTCTTGAAACAACTGTGCCTAACGTTCAATATGTCCCAGAATTGAATTGTAACTTGCTTAGTGTGTCTGCTTTAGACAAGAAAGGTTTCAAGGTTACATTTGCCAATGGAGAATGCAATGTAACGAAAAATGATGAGGTTTATGCTCAAGGGAAACTAATCAATGGTGTTTATGAGATTAACGTTTCAGAAAACCAATCAGCACAAGTCGCCCAATCCAAGCAGAAGCATGAAGCAGATCTGGAGCTCTGGCATCGAAGACTGGGTCACCGGGATATCAGAGTCATCCAGGAACTGCAGAATGGAGATCTTGTGAGAGGTCTACAGGTAAACAAAAGTAACACACCCACACCAAAATGTATAACTTGTGTAAGTGAAAAAGGAGTCAAACCTTCTTTCCCACGTTGTGCAGAAAAGAGAAGCACAAAAGTTATGGACATTGTGTACACTGATTTAGCTGGACCTATGAATATACCTTCTTTAGGAGGAAATAGGTATATTCTTATCTTTTTGGATGATTATTCAAAGTTTTGTGTGGGATACCTTCTCAAAGAGAAGAGTGAAACAGTGGAATTGTTCAAGCAATACGTAAGCATGGTCAAGAACAAATTCCGGCGAGCACCCACCACCCTAATGTCTGATAATGGTGGGGAGTTTTGCTCACGTGAAATGGAAGCCTTCATGGCTCAGGAAGGCATAGCACATGTGACCACAGTTAGCTACACACCTCAACAGAACTCTATTGCTGAGAGGAAATTTAGGTCCATCCTAGAGATGACAAGGTGTATGCTAAAAGGATCCAACTTGTCAAAGAAACTTTGGGGCGAGGCAGCAAATACTGCGATTTATATACAGAATAGGCTGCCAACAAAAGGCACAGAGCGCACGCCATTTGAACTTTGGCATGGAAGAGTCCCAAATTTGTCACACATACGTGTATTTGGAAGTTTGTGCTATTACCACGTGCCCAAGGAGCACAGACACAAACTTGACTCCAGAGCAAAGCCTGGTATCCTAGTTGGATACGCTTCTGGAGGAAAAGGCTACAGAGTTGTGGACTTACAAACAGGGAAAACAAGTTCACATCACGTGATTCATTTTGAGGAGTATGAAAAGGCTGACACAAGGAACACAGCAATTGACTGTTCCAATGAGCCACCAACAGAGGAGTTTGTAAGTTTTCCTTTTGAAGCCATACCAGAAACTAATCCACCTCCTAGTATTGTACCTCCTAGTGTTGTAGCACCCCTTACAGATGACACCCCAGAAGACGCGGAGGACCAGATGTCAGAAGGCTCCAGAGACGAAGAGGACCCGTATGCAGGGATGCCGCCATTGGAAGGACATGAGGATGCTGATGCGGTTCAACAAGAGCCAGAGGTCAGACGTTCCTCCAGGTCCAACAAAGGCGTTCCACCACTACGACTGTCCTACTTTGCAGGGCCGGCGCCACCACAGGAACCTTCCACGTGGGAACAGGTTCAATGGTTGCCAGCTGCTGAGGCCAGTCTCTGGAAGCAAGCCGCGCAGGAAGAGATGGATGCACTGCATCGCAACAAGACCTGGACCCTGACAGAGCTACCTCCTGGTAAGAAGGCAATTGGGTCCAAGTGGGTGTTCAAGCTTAAGAAGGGGTCAGAAGGGGAGGTGCAACGCTACAAAGCTAGGCTTGTAGCACAAGGATTTTCACAGCAGTATGGTGAAGATTATGATCAAGTATTTGCGCCTACAGTGCGATATAGCAGTGTTAGATTACTTCTAAGTATTGCAGCCTCTAAAGGGATGAAAGTCCGTCATGTCGACATAGCAACAGCTTTTCTTCATGGGACGATTTCCGAACAGATTTATATGAAGCAGCCCAAAGGCTTTATCAAGCAAAATGAGGCACATCTTGTATGTAAACTTCAGAAAGGAATTTACGGTTTGAAACAAGCTGCAAGAGCATGGAACCAGAAATTACATGAAATGCTGGTTCAGCTTGGGTACAAGCAGTCAACAGCTGACAAGTGCCTGTACACTAAGAACAGAAATGGACAATTCTCTTACATTCTGGCTTTTGTCGATGATTTATTAATATCAACGTCCAATGACAGAGACTATAAAGACATAGTCAGACATCTCAACAAAGAGGTGGAAGTAAAGGAATTGGGACTTGTCCAGTATTACTTGGGAATTCAAATTGAGAGAGAAGAAGACGGCTCATTTCTTCTCAGCCAGAAGCAGAAGATAATAGAACTGATAGAAAGCATGCAGATGCAAGGTGCACACCCTGTCGCGACACCCATGGCCACAGATTTTCTAAAGAATCAGCAAGATTCGAAGCTGCTGCCAGACAACAGCGAATACAGGTCAGCGATTGGTAAACTTTTGTATTTGGTTACTACCAGCAGACCTGACATAGCAAGTGCAGTGGGGATCCTAAGCAGAAAAGTGAGTTCTCCCACTGAACATGACTTGGGTGGGGTCAAGAGGGTGGTGCGTTACCTCAAGGGTACAATGAATTGTAAATTAAGATTGCCAGCTGTAAGGGACCCTAAGTTGGTTGGGTACAGTGATGCAGATTGGGCTGGGGATAAGGCGGATTACAAATCCACAAGTGGTTATGTTTTTATGTTTGGAAATGCACCTATCATTTGGGGCAGTTATAAACAGAAATGTGTAGCCTTATCGTCCACAGAGAGTGAATATATTTCAGCTTCGGAAGCATGCAGAGAGATCATCTGGCTGGATCAACTCCTGACAGACTTTGGTTTGCCGAGAAAAGGACCTGTCAGCTTGATGGAGGACAATCAAGGCTGCCTGCAGCTAGCGCAAACCGAAAAGTTCCTTGCACGTTCAAAACACATTGGGGTCAGGTATCACTTCATTCGCCAGATGATCCAAGATGGACTAGTAGAAATGTCCTACTGTAATACTCAGGAGATGACTGCGGACATTCTCACGAAACCCTTGCCACGAGAGAGTTTCCAGAACCTGCGTGTCAAGCTGGGACTCTGGGTGGTTGAATAAAGTTGTTTTATGTTTGTTAAATGTTGTTCAGACTGAGAAGGGGTTTGTGGGATGTATAACACTGGTGCAGTCAATCACAACATTCCTAGAGTGTACACAAAGGGGACTTGGTCCTCCAGGTAGAGTTTCCTGTGCCAAGACTGAAATCACTTCCTTTGTGTGACCAGAAGTGGGAGTGGCCTTACCTGTAGCTATTCAAAGATACAGGTGAGCTGCTACTCTCCCTCTCTTCCCACCAGGACTCCGAGGATGCAACATCTCAGGAGATGCTCTCTTGGCTTCCAGCCAAGAGAGGCCCACATGGAGCCTTTCTCCCTTAAGGAGAATCTCCACATGTAAATACATTTAATCTAAGCTAGCCTGCCTTTCTGAGACTGTAGAAGCTTGAAATGACTGTGAGTAAAACCTTTATACTTTTATAAGCTTATGTGTCGTGTATTTTCTTTTAAGAGGGAACCAGGGGAAATATGTGCCAGGATCTGCCTTGTTCTAGAAGTTCATAGGAACTTAAACGCCACGCTTTGCTGCGCTTTATTGGGGATGAGAAACTCTGCTAGTTTGGAGCTTGTTAGCACAAGCTGGGATAGGAAATATTAATCAATATTCCCTCATCCACATTCCCTCTCATCTCCCACAAGGACCACCTCTGTGTGTCCACCGTCTGTCTTGTACGATTCTCCTGTGCCTTTATTAGCTATTGGATATACAGTGGTACCTCTGGTTACATACTTAATTCGTTCCGGAGGTCCGTTCTTAACCTGAAAACGTTCTTAACCCGAAGCACCACTTTAGCTAATGGGGCCTCCCGCTGTCGCTGTGCCGCCGCTGCCCGATTTCTGTTCTCATCCTGAAGCAAAGTTCTTAACCTGAGGTAATATTTCTGGGTTAGCAGAGTCTGTAACCTGAAGCGTATGTAACCCGAGGTACCACTGTACTGCACTGGTCACAAGTGAGTCTTCTTCTGCCCTGACAGATTTCCCAGACATATCCTACACTCACAAACACAGTTTGTGCAACCAGGATAAAACAAAAAGCTTCAGAATACATTACCAAATCTGCCAGTCCCATTGCAGGTTACAAAGGGTCATGTGATATTTAAATGTAGGACTGTCTTGCTCTTTGAAGCACAGTCCAATTCTTCCTTCTCACTATACACACACCCCTTCCTGCTCCTGTTACAACCCTGGTTTAGGGACCCATTCAGTCTCTATTTGGCCACAAGAGGTCAGAGCTGCTTCAGAAATGAAAAGATGCGGTGGGAAGAGTGTTTACTTGAGTGGGTTGAGTGGGTGTCGTGATGAAGAGGTTAATCCCATAGTTTTACCAGGTTTTCACTGTCACCCTAGGAAGACATTTTAAAACAGGCTTAGAAAGCATAAAGTCCTTGGCAAACAAGGCGTTCGAACCATGGGTTTCTCCCAACTGAGAACTATCGCAGTTTAGTTCCCATGGCAATGTTTATAGGAAACATGCTCTGTCAGGCTGTGAAAGATGCAAAAAAGGACAGTGACAATATTTGTGTAGCTTGTGTTGCCAACGAAACATTATTTAGGTCTCTGTCATTGAGGAAGATCTTTCCCAGAGGAAGCTGGACTGACACAGACTGGGATTCTATTCCTAGGAACTGCTCAGGTCAGAATATTAACATGCTTTGGGGTCTTGTCCCTAGGCTATTAGTAAATTTTCTATATGGTTAAGTACTATCCATATAGTCTGTCTCTTTATGGAAATAAGGTTGCAACCCTAAATAAATTTGCTAGTCATTAAATTGCGTTGAATTCAGTGCCATTTCTGACCAGCATTTTGGGGGGGGGGGTAGGTTCAGACCACAAGGCTTGCTTGCTCTTACCTCTTAGAATAGTGGGTGCTTCCAACATACCACATGCCACACAGCCATTTTAGCAGACGTCTGCTTTGCTCTCATATCACAGCAAAATACTGTTATCTTGTGCCGAGCCGGTTTAGGACCTATACAAGTCTCACCCCATCCCAAGGATGAACAAACACCTTGGCCCAGATGGAAATGTGCCAGTATGAAGCTGCTATATCTCAGCTTGCCTCCAGACATTCTGCTCCTGTAGAATTCCCTCACCTTCCCAGGACAGAGACAGTCCTAGGGCCTTGCTGTCTCTAGTGGACATTTTGCTAGACAGCACTCTCCCAGTGTGGTGTAGTGGTTAAGAGCGGTGGACTCGTAATCTGGTGAACCGGGTTCGATTCCCTGCTCCTTCACATGCAGCTGCTGGGTGACCTTGGGCTAGTCACACTTCTCTGAAGTCTCTCAGCCCCACTCACCTCACAGAGTGTTTGTTGTGGGGGAGGAAGGGAAAGGAGAATGTTAGCCGCTTTGAGACTCCTTCGGGTAGTGATAAAGCGGGATATCAAATCCAAACTCTTCTTCTTCCCTGTAGGGGAGAAAAATGTTTCCTGTGGTTCTCTTCCCCAAGACCGGAGTTGCTCAGAGGCTGCTGGGAGAACTGATTTCTCTTCACCTTGCCCTGGCTCCATCTGCCCCTTCTGAGAAGTGGGAGCTGTGATTGAAAGAGGCACCTGTTGGCCTCCTGATAAAAATAGGAGCATCCAGTTACCCATCACAGTAGGGAGGGTGGGTGTATCAACAGAGTAGTAAACAATGAGAAAAGGCACAGCATGCACAGTGGCTGAGAGGAGGCCAGGAGGAGGAAGCAGGAGAAGGAGAGAGCAAGGGAGAGACTGAGCAGAAGACCAGCCGCTTGGTAGGTGCAGCCCCATTTCCAATCCAAAGCCCCCTCTTTTCCCAGCAGCCCACTGTAGAGGTTCAGTACTCGAAAAGAACTGTTTGTGTACATGTGTTCTAGATAAGTGTTCATTCTGCAAACATGCCGGGATGGCCAAATGGTGGCTCTGGAGCCAGGTACAGCTCCTGGACACTCAAGAGAGAAGGATAGAGGTGGAAGGAAAGTCCGCCCTGTGCATTGCTCTCCTGTTCATTCAGGGCCCAAGGGGGGCAAAGTAGGGCTACATATGAGGCTGTGTGGGGCTACTTAGCATCTCTGCAATATGGGCCCGTCTTCAGGTGTGGAAGGGGCCTTTTCAGCAGTGACTCTCTCACTGGAATAGACTCCCAAAAAGAGGCTTACCTGGTGTCTACGCTGATGCTATTTAGTTGCCAAAGACCCCTAGGCTTTTTAATATAACCTATTTTTGCCTCTGCTGCTCTTGTTTATTTATTTAATGTCTACACCACCTGCTTCTTCCAAGGAGCTCAAGGTGGTGTACATGGTTCTCCCCACACCCCATTTCACCCTCACAACAACGCTGTGAGGCAGGTTAGGTTAAGAGGTGGTGACTGGCTGAGTGGCGATTTGAACCCTGGTCTCCCAGTTCACAGTCCCACAATCTGAACATTACGACACTTCTGCAGGTTGCTTTTATGAAGCTCTTTTAAACCCTGTTCTCTTCAGTACTTTGTCTTAAATTGGGAGTCAATGAAAGACTGGGTAGGTTTCCCTAAAATGAATATTAGAGTTGTCTCATTTTTTATGGGTAAATGTTCTGTTTCTTCACCTTCTGAATTTCTGCCTGTCACAGTTTAAAGTGGTTTCTGGTGGAAAGATGCAGTAATGTGCAACACTGTGCCTGCTGAATTTCTGGCTGTTGCACAGTGAGTTCAAGCAGGTGTAGCCAATATGGGGCCTGCCAGTCATTGTTGCCCCCCCCCTCAACTCCCATCATCTTTGACCATTGGGCAGTGTTGGCTGAGGCTGGTGGGAGCTGGCTCTCAGGAGAGGGTTTTTGGTGAGTGGCTCTGGTTTAAACATATTGGCCACAGTGCCCTAAACCATTATTTGATTCCAAATGCACATACGCTGGCAAGCCAAGAAAATTCCATTATCATTATTTGTATGTATTGGGAGGTAAGGTACTTGGAGACAGCCTGCTTCCAGACAGAGGCTTAATTTGCAAACGAGACACTGAGATATTGCAAATGGGATATTGGCAACAGAGCTGGGGTTTCGAGTTGTTGGGTTGTTGTTTTATTTATTTACCAGCTTTTCCCTGGGAGAGGTAACTTCAGATGAAATGGGAGATATAGGCTGGTGTTTTAATGGCAACAAATTGGCTGCTAAGACCTTGCATGCATAAAGAACAGTGATCTCACAATAAACCCTGTCTGGAAACACCCTCCCACTGTATTCATTGGGGCTTACTCTCAGGAAAGTGCGTATAATTCAGCCTTCATGATCTGCCTCCAACTACCTGGTAGTACAAGGAGCTGAGCTTGAATAAATCTCAACGGGCCGACTAGTTTTCTTATGCCTCCAATCATCCATTTCAAAATCTTGGAAGACGTACAGTCACCTTTGTGCACCTATATTCTCAGGGGAAAGATGAGCAGAGATGCCAAAGTTCCTCAGGCTCAATCTGGTTATGAACATAAGAACAGCCCTGGTGGATCAGGCCCCCGTGGCCCAACTAGTCCAGCATCCTGTCCTCAAAGTGGCCAACCAGATGCCTGTGGGAGCCTACAAGCAGGATATGAGCATAACAGCACTGTCCCGTCCCTCCTGTGGTTTCCAGCCACTGGTACCCAGAAGGATGCTGCCTCTGATTGTGGAGGCAGACTGTGAATGAGGCAAAACCAAAGAGGCTTCCTTTGTATATATGGCCAATGGCCAAACATTGGCTCCCTTGCTTCCTGAACATCCAGGGCAGTCTGTGAATTGGGGAAGGCCTGTCGCTCAGTGGAAGGCCAAATGCATTATGTGCAAAAAGTCCCAGGTTTAACTCCCAGAATCTCCTGGTTAGGCTGCCCAGGTGAAAAAGAGGGAATTCAGCAGGTATAGTTACAGAAATTTCCTCTTTCACACTACTTACTATTCAAGGTATAGGGGCCCTGGCTTCTTTTTCATCTAGTCATTCGACTCCAGGAAGAGCTGGAAAAGACCTCTGTCTAAAACCTTGGAAGACCATTGGTTTGACTGGTGTAAGGGATCTTCCTTTATTCCTAATGGGCAGTTTAATTTGATGGAAGGAGTTTTAGGAGGGTCTCTGTGAAGACTGAGGGACCAGGTGGCACTGTGGGTTAAACCACAGGCTTGCTGATCAGAAGGTCAGCGGTTCGAATCCCTGCGACGGGGTGAGCTCCCGTTGCTCGGTCCCAGCTCCTGCCCACCTAGCAGTTCGAAAGCATGTTAAAGTGCAAGTAGATAAATAGGGACCGCTCCAGCGGGAAGGTAAACGGCGTTTCCGTGCACTGCTCTGGTTCGCCAGAAGCGGCTTTGTCATGCTGGCCACATGACCCGGAGGCTGTCTTCAGACAAACGCCGGCTCCCTCGGCCTATAGAGCGAGATGAGCACGCAACCCCAGAGTCGGACACGACTGGACCTGATGGTCAGGGGTCCCTTTACCTTTACCTTTACCTGTGAAGACTGGTTGCTTTTCAGCTTTTCAGCTTTACAGGGAAATCAGCTGAGGCAGGGCTAATCAAGGCAAAATTGATGCAGAGCCCCATAATTCCTGAGTTCACCCCATTATCCATTAGCTCAAACAACAGCTAACAATCCTATTTCCTTCAATTCTAGGGAAACCTTCGTATTCATTGTGACTGGTCAGCCATACTAGTTTGAAGGGTTCCTTTCTTCAGTGAAGTGTTCATTTTATCCACCCAAAGTTGCTCCCATCACTCAGCCATGCCATCACTGAGCACCTCTGAGGGGAAACCAATGCTTGTATAGTATTCACAGTCGGTCTAGTTCAGCAGATTCCCACATCTGAAGAACACCAAACAATTTCAGACAAAGCAAGGATGGAAGGTGGCCATCACTGTCTCTTGTGGGAGCAAATTCCATAGTTTTAACAATGAACTGTGGGAAGATGTACTTTCTTTTGTCTATCCTGAATCTCACAACATTCAGGTGCTAGTGTTATGAGAGAGAGGAACTTTTCTCTGTCCACTTTCCTGCACTGTGCATAATTTTGCACGCCTCTATCATGTTACTCGCCTCTTCTGTAAACCCCAAAGCCCCAAATGTTGTCATCTTTCTTCACAGAGGAGTTGTTCCATCCCCTTAGGTGTTTTGCTTGTCCTGCACAAGGTCCCAGGTTCAATCCCTGGCATCACCAGGCAGGACTGGCAGATCCCTGTCTGAAATCCTGAAGAGTCACTTACAGTCAGGGTCGACAACACTAAGCTAGTCGAAACAAAATAAAAAAAATTGAAGTGTGCATGCACACGAGAGCTCATACCAAGAACAAACTTAGTTGGTCTCTAAGGTGCTACTGGAAGGATTTTTTTTATTTTGTTTCGACTACGGCAGACCAACACGGCTATCTACCTGGAACTGGAACACTAAGCTAGGTCAGCCAATGGTCTGATTCAGTATAAGGCAGCTTCCTAAGTTGCCATAGTGTGAGAATTTAGGGTGCCAATGAATTGTGTAGGTGCCTGTAGGAAATCCAATAATAATAATAATAATAATAATAATAATAATTTATTATTTATACCCCGCCCATCTGGCTGGGTTTCCCCAGCCACTCTGGGCGGCTTTCAACAGAACAATTAAAATACAATAATCTATTAAACATTAAAAGCCCCCCTAAACAGGGCTGCCTTCAGATGTCTTCTAAAGGTCTGGTAGTTGTTGTTTTCTTTGACATCTGAAGGGAGGGCGTTCCACAGGTCGGGTGCTACTACCGAGAAGGCCCTCTGCCTGGTTCCCTGTAACTTGGCTTCTCGTAATGAGGGAACCGCCAGAAGGCCCTCGGCACTGGACCTCAGTGTCCGGGCTGAACGATGGGGGTGGAGACGCTCCTTCAGGTATACTGAAGAATTCCAAGAATGGAATAGCAACCGGTGGGTGAGGATAAGATTGAGGGACATTTGTAGGGACATGAGATCACAGCAGGAGCTGACCAGGAAGGACTGGAGGGGTGTAGGCGATTGCTTTTCCATAACTGCTCAGATGTCTTTATACTGCAGCTGCCAATACAGCTTTATTGGATAAATTGCACAGTTTTAGCTGGCAACAGAGCTGCTTTTAATCCTCATTTCCTGTATAAGAGCTTCCTCTTCCACTTCGCTGAAAGTGTCAGAATGCTTCCTAGAGTCTCTCTCTGCGTAGGACACTGACAGTCCTTACTGTGCTAACAGCACTGCAGAAGCATTAAGAACTGGGGTCGGTGTTCAAACCCTTTAAAGCGTGGGCTGCACTGACAACGAAGCAGCGTTTATTTGAGGAGCGATGAAAACAAATTGTCAGTAAACTGAAGTCTGGGGTGAATGTGATTCAACCCAGCAATCTAAATGCATTAGCCAGCTAATTCCACACACACACACACACACACACACACACACACACACACACACTTAATGTCAATATTCCAACCCATACCCCAACTGCCATTTAGTGGTCCCTTCAACTCCCCGCTCCCTTAACATCCATTACTTCAATCGACCCCCCTCCCCTCCCCTCCAAACACAAACCCCAAACATGGTTCCTTAACAGCACTGTAAGATGGCACAAGAGCTACAGAAGAGTGATACGAATGTGGGGCCTCCTTAACTGGAAGAGCCCGTTCATTTTCAGTGCAATCCTACACACGGGTAGTGCTTAGTGGTATGGGACTAGGACCTGGGAGACCAGGGTTCAAATCCCCACTCGGCTGTGAAACTCCCTGGGTGACCTTGGGCCAGTCACTCATTCAATCTCAGTCTTGCCTACCTCACAGGGTTGTTGTGAGGATAAATGGGGAGGGGGTATATGGCATAGCTGTCAACCCTCCCCTTTTTTGTGGGAAACTCCCTTATTCCAATGCCGTTTCCCGCTGCTATCCCGGATTGTTGATATCCCTTAAATTTCCCGGGTTTTCAAAGGAAGCAGCTCCTCTCCCTCCCTGCCGGCCAGGGAGGCTCCTCAGCTGCGTTGCTCAGCTGCCAATAAGGAGTCTGAGACCGACTGGGGTCGGAGCTTGCATGCCTTGGGCAGCCAGACCCTCACGCCCAACCAGACAGCCTGCCTGCCTGCCGTCTATGCGCTCGCTCTTTCGCTCACCCGTTCGCGCGCAGCCTCTGGAGCGCAGGGTGGCGAGGCTACTTGGTGCCATTGCACCACCCTCGCGGCATCCCTTATTTTCAAATCTGAAAGTTTTGGGAAATCCCTTATTTTCAAATCCGAAAGTTTTTAAAAATCCCTTATTTTCAAATCTGAAAGTTGACAGCTATGGTATATGGACCACCTTGAGCTTCCTGGAAGAGAGTTGGGATATGAATGTAATGAATAAATACATAATCACAAGTCCCACAGAGTTCAATGGGACTTATTCCCGGGTAAGAACATGTAGGATCATTGCCTTAGGAAGACTGAGCCACTCTTTGCTCAGATGTTCTGGGCATCCTGACCTCTTGACTGTATCTGAAAATGTCAGAGGGTTATTTTTAGCCGGTGACAGCGCAGCTCACCTGCCCCTTCTCCCTATAATTGCCTCTTGCACGTTACATCCCTGAATCACTGGCTGCTCCTGGCATTTGTCAGCAGGTTTTATTTAAAGATGATTTACTAAGTGACAAGAAAAGACTGGGTAGGGGCTTACCCCTGCCTCCTCTCCTTAAAGGATCTATGTTCTGCTTCAGATAGGTGGCTGCTGTTTTGCAGCACTGACCAAAGAGTAAAGTGGCTGCCTGAGGCAGCTGATTTGGGGTGTTATTATGAATAGGCAGCACATTTTTAGTTACTTAATTTATTGACATATGTTTTCTGTCTGGGAGGGGTGCTCACAGGATTTGCTGCCCCACATGCTCAAAATAACTCACCCAGCTTTTGAGACTATTATGTACCTCGACTCGCGGAGAGGGTTCACCATTTGCTGCTCCACCTTGGGCAGCAACACGTATTGGCACAGTCCTAGTGCAAGGCTTGCCATGGATTCTCGTGACTAATTTAGCCTTCTGCGTAGCTCTGCCTGTCTCCGTAGAAAGAAGCCGGATTAGGGCACATGTTGGGCAGGATCTACGCCAAGCCATACTTTTGAGCCCACCAGATTCCTGAACTATAAGCTAGGCTGCTTCCTTTACTTAGAGACAGGTGTGTATCTGAAGAAGTGTGCATGCACACGAAAGCTCATACCAAGAACAAACTTAGTTGGTTTCTAAGGTGCTACTGGAAGGAATTTTTTTTATTTTGTTTAGAGACAGGTTGATTCACATCAATGCAGTGGAATTGCTTCACTGGAATTTGTGAAGCAAGGAGCTTATCCAGATGCTATTTCTAAAACACCAAGTATTCTATATTACCTTCTGGCTGAAAATTATTGTCTACCACATTGTGGGGAAGGCGCAGTCACACTATTTCCTTGAGCGACAGAGACATTTAAAGCAGCACCGTGCGTGAAACAAGAATCTATGTTCACTGCCTCGAGTGTAATTACCTTCTCACGTAGTTATATCACACACAGCAAGACCCCTGGCCTGGCTGGGCTCCTACTGTGTAGCTTAATATTTCCATAGCACTTAAAGACTATTTATAACATACGCCAAGCAGAGGGCTTCCCTTTTACTCTCCCCCGCCCCTTGAGTACTGCTGGTAGAATTCTTGGTGAAACTTGAGAAGGAAGTATTTGTATTCCAAAAGGTGTATAGCAGGGATGCGGGAATCCGTAGCTTTCCAGGTATTTGCTGGACTACAACTCCCATCATTCCTAGCCATTTGCTATGCTGGCTATGGCTGATGGGAATTGGAGTCCCATGACAACTGGAGGGCCACCCCTCTTCTATGGGCCACCTCACACTTGTATGCTGATCACATGATGACTGCCACAGACATGGATGACTTGCCTGTGTGAATAGGCCACCATAGATAGATTTGTCACAATGCCTCAAATATCCAGTGCTTTTCAACGGAGTCGCTCATGTAGCTGCCGGTTATCAAGCGAAGAGAAGTCAAGTGTTAGCTATGTATCGGGGGGGGGGGGGAAGAGATCCTTGCTATATATTTAAAGCAGGGGTAGGCAACCTAAGGCCCGTGGGCCGGATGCGGCCCAATCGCCTTCTCAATCCAGCTCGCGGATGGTCCAAGAATCAGCATGTTTTTACATGAGTAGTATGTGTCCTTTTATTTAAAATGCATCTCTGGGTTATTTGTGGGACCTGCCTGGTGTTTTTACATGAGTAGAATGTGTGCTTTTGTTTAAAATGCATCTCTGGCTTATTTGTGGGGCATAGGAATTCGTTCATCCCCCCCCCAAAAAAAATATAGTCCAGTCCACCACATGGTCTGAGGGACAGTGGACCGGCCCATGGCTGAAAAAGGTTGCTGACCCCTGATTTAAAGCATATTCAACACACATTTAAAGTACATGACTCCCGCCCGCCCCCCAAGAATCCTGGGACCTGTAGAGAACTACCATTCCCAGCACCTTTAACAAACTACAGTTCCCAGGATTCTTTGGGGGGAAGTCATGCACTTTAAATGTGCTCCGGATATGCGTAAAATGTATACCGTGTGCCTGCCCTAATAGTTGCATCAGTTGGTATTAAAGAGTGACATATTTTAGCCCTCTGATTTTCACGTTTTGTCACTTGCCCTGTGAATTTCCAGAACTGGAGCTGGAAGAGGCCACCAGCCTCATCCTCCACTGAAGCAGCCAGAGGAACTTGACACCATGGAGGCCGAAGGCACTAAGGAGCAGCAAGAGGAGAGCCAGCAGATCAATGGACTGGAGCAACAGAGCGAGTCAGGAGATGGTCAGGTTGAGGCTCATGGAGAGAGTGAGGCTGGGAAAACAGAGGCTGCTGCTGGGAAGAAGACCAAGGATGACAATGAGCCTGCAGGAAAGGCTTCGGGGGCCGAGGAGATGCTGGGATCTGAGACCAAAGAGAAAGCAGAGGAAGCTGGAGAAACCAACCAGGCAGCCTCTGAGGATAGAGTGGCCGTGGGTGTATCTGGAGCAGAGCCCAAGGAAGAAGCTGAGGTTTCTGGAACACCAGAAGAACGGCAGGAAGAGAAAGGAGCAAAAGCTGATGCCTTGGAGAGAAACACCAGCACTTCCAGCGCAGAGGTGGGAACAAAGTGCATTTCACTCCCTGTCTTGTGCATTTCATTCCCCTGGCTGGCTTGTCTTGCTCTCTTTTAGCTTATATGTTAGTTTCTTTCCTTTACAGCAGCCTTCACTGCTCCAGATGTTTTGGACTACAACTCCCATCAGCCCCAGCCAGCACCCCAATTCTGTGTAGGTCTATTGCACCTCTTTGTCTTCAAGGTTCCATGAGTCCTTTTGCATTTCCATTAACACATTACTCCCAATAGTTAGCTAGTAGCTTTATACGCTGCTTTTAACCCCATAGTGGAACTCAAGGTGGTGTCCATGGGATTTCTGGCTGGTCCCCCACCCCGGCAGCGGCCAGACACAAAAGCAAAGCAGGCCATGCAACTGCCAGGGGGCTGGACCAGCCGTCTGAGCCAGAAAGAAAAACAGAAGACGAACGAGACTGATTTTAGGAGGAATTTATGCACGTACAATTGTGTAAGCCACTCGTTTCTGTCTCCGTGCGTAAGTGGCTCCTTTGCAAAGCTAAGGCACCAGGTTTCAAAATAGTTTCTGGGAAACACTGAGGATACAGGAAAGAACATAGATATGCTCTGGGAATGGTAAACAAGGTGACAGGTAATTCGTGGAGAGTATCCACAGGGCTTGGCTTATTTATAAGGTTTTTGTTCTGTCTTATCGCATATGGCCCCAAGGCAGCTTACAATTGGTTGGTGGTGGTGCTGGGCGATACCTGGTTTTCAACATTGTAATACCGGGTATATCATAGACTAAACATCACAATATACCGATATATCACAATGTCTGAAATAAGGATGGAACTATGCAGAAGCAAATGTCCTGGCAACTGCTCCTGCTTAGGGGTCTAAAACCGATATATTTTTACTTACTGTTAACATATTGTTACAACTGTTATTTTATAGTACAGAGCAACAGGGGCAGCAGGAATCATGAGACAAGTGACGATCGGCTTCTTGGTTTTCCCCATATCATGATATTTTTTTACATAGCGCGCACACACTGTGATTCACAGTTTATCGCCATGTCAAATATAATGAAATTATGTCAACTATTATGAAACCGTTATCACGACGTGGACTTCAAACCAATTGGGGCGATGTATTGATACATCACCCAGCCCTAGATGTTGGACTCCACTCCAGATTAATGTAGGGTTTACTCCTTATCCCACAAGACAGTGGAGCTTACAAGAACCGCACCGAAAATGTGTTTTGGCCTGTCCCTTCTCTCTTGTTCATGTAGGGCCGAACTGGCAGCACTTCAGATGAGCCTCTCTCGCCAGAACCAGAGGAGGAGGAAGAATTCTGGCCAGAATTCTCTCCAAACTCTCCTGAAGAGAGCCCACAAAGCCCCACAGAGTTCAAAAACGTGGAGACGGGTAAGGAAAATATGATAAAGCACGCTGAAAATTTAAAGCAGAGGTGGGGAACCTGCAGCCTATGGGCCAATCTTGACCTGCCTGGCTGTTTTCACCAGGCCAAGCCCACCCATTGGCTGACATAACTAGTGACATCAGTCGATGGGCGGGAGGACAGGGTTTAATCCTGCTTAGATTGTGCTGCCCTATTCCCAGCAGGATCACACAGTCTAGGCAGCAGGATTTAATATTCTCTCATGAGCTGATGAGCAGAGATTAAAACCCTTTCCCTTTCCTTTTAATTGGGCATGGGAGGTGAACCATGGCTGCCACACCCACTTATTCAAGGTCACACTTCTCCACTGCTGCCATCCACCTGTTCGAAGCAGTGCTGTTTGAAGCAGCCTCTGTCTCCTTTAAAGGATCAAAGGATACTTTGCAAAGCCACAGAGCGGATTTTGACAGGTGGTCTGCCCTGCCTGCCTGCCTGCCTGTCAATTATATGCTATCACAGTGACATCACAGGATTGACAGATGTGTGGCCCCCACTCAGTTCTCAGATTGGGCCAGCAAGGCTGATCCTGAGAAGAATCCGTCCCATGGAGCCAAAAAAAGGTCCCCCATTTACGAAATACACTTGAGATTAAAGCTCTAGGTGGCACTCTTGATTTAGTGGTTGAAAAGGTACCTTACATGGAATCTGGCAACAGACACAGAATCCTGAGAAACTCAATTTTATTTTATTTAAAGCATGTTTCTAGCCCTCATCATTCTGAAGGCATAACTGAAAGCAAGCAGTAGCTTCACTTCCTACATATGGGAATTTCCTGCATGAATGCATGGGATCCCTCACAGTCTTCAGTCACATTTCATAAGTTGGGGATGGGTGCAGAGGCAATGCTGAGAACAGTGATGGAAAAGTGTTGGGTGTCTGTGTGTTGTTTCCCCTCTCCTCTCCTCATGCCATTTCTCACAGATGTGATTTTTTAAAAGGTATAACTTTCTGTAATTTCATCTAGGAAGCACTCCTTCAGGCCCAGCTGCCCCTGAGGCTGCCACGGGGAACAGCACCAGGTGAGACAGAGTCTCTGAGAGCGACCCTGGCCTAGTAGGGCTGTGTTGTGCGACCCCTTGCTACCATGGGGCAACGTACACAGAAAGCACAGCTCAGCAAAGATGGTGATGACAAAGATTCTGAACAATAACTGTTGCCTCATGGAGGAGTGCTGCTAGGTACTTAATGGACTCCAGGCAGTCACAGGCCCACAACACGCAAATGTCCATAGTGTGCCTCTGGGCATATTAAGATGCCAGGTTGCTGAGGTCTCACCAGCACTGCATTTTGCAATGCACCCAGACACCTTGGAAGCAAAGATAGATATATGGTTGGGGGAAGGGGCAAGAGATTTGGGGTGTGAGGGGGGAAGATCACCACCACAGTCCTGTGTATTGGGCCTGGGGACTGGAACTTCAAACATTGCCCTGCAAAGAGCACCAGGTTGAGATTTTAAGCCAGCAAAAACTATACTGAGCAATGATGGAGAACTTGCAGACCTCCAGATCTTGGACTTCCATCACCCCTGACCATTGGCCATGCTGGCTGGGGCTGATGAGGGTCCAACCACATCTGGAGCACCATAGGTCTCCCGCTCTTGGCATGGAGGACCACTACCATTATAATATTTCCCCCTTCCCTCAGAGTGGCACTCGTCAGGACTGATGGGATGCTTTTCCATGAGTGGTGAGGGGAAGGGCCTTCTCCTGGCCGCCATCTTGGCCTCTCCTCTGCCTGATAATGTGCTGGACTGAGAGGGGATCACAGGTCTACCTACTGCCATGCCCTCATCCAATACCTCTCAGCCTTCTTGGGTTTGCTTGTGTGTTTACTTGCTTTTGGTTTTCAGCACTGAAGCAGTCCCAAAGGGGGATCAAGAGCAACTGCCAGCTGCTGAGGGAGCAGCCGCTGCCAAGGAGGAGAAGAAGAAGAGGCCCACTTTTGACAGAAGGGAGATGACAAGGCCTCGTATGCCACCCAGAGTTCAGTCCCGCAAGGCCATCATGGATAAGTTTGGAGGGTAAGCCTGGGACTGCACCACTGGATGCCTCCATTGCAATCCTTCGCTGATTTCCTCTTTCTCTCTCTTTCTTCATTGCCCCACAGCCTTTGTACTTCCTGTTTAGCGCATGCAGTGTGGTGTAGTGGTTAAAAGCGGTAGACTCATAATCTGGTGAACCGGGTTCGCTTCCCCGCTCCTCCACATGCAGCTGCTGGGTGACCTTGGGCTAGTCACACTTCTCTGAAGTCTCTCAGCCTCACTCACCTCACAGAGGGTTTGTTGTGGGGGAGGAAGGGAAAGGAGAATGTTAGCCGCTTTGAGACTCCTTCGGGTAGTGATAAAGCGGGATATCAAATCCAAACTCTTCTTCCTCCTCCTCCTCCTCCTCCTCCTTCTTCTTCCACAACTCCTACAGTAGATAGTGCAATGCATTTTAGGAGCAGGCACAAAGCCTAAACCCACAAACATTGACTAGGTTCAAGGGAACTTGCTTTCAGTTAAGGTACACAGGGGGCCAGCTTCAGTTGTTTTACACTTTTCATCAAACAGTACCGCATTTGTACGCAGTCAGACATTATTTTATAACCTCTCTGTTTTAAAATGTTTATTTACCGCCTGTCACGTAAACATTTCCAGGAGGAGCACAAGAATAAAAGCAGTGCAGTAATTAAAACCAATAGCCAAAATATTTAAAATCGTTAACGGCAAGCTAAAAAAAGAGGCCTGAACTATAGCATGTTATTTATTCTGGTGCACGGACAGCCTAACAAGGTAGAGAAGGCAGCTTTGTAAGAGATTGCAAAATAGATTATTCCATGTTAAAGAGAAAGAGCAGGGCCAGCATCACCACCTGTCCTTCTCAGGTAACTGCCAGGGCCCTCAGCATTCTGGCACTGCTGTATGCTGCCCTGAACTACCCTCGGTTTTTGATTCCTTGCCTCTGCCCCAACTGGCTGGATCTAGTCACCCTCTTCATTTCACACAGTGTCCCCACATCCAAGCATTGCTCTGGGGCATTGTAAGAAGACGGAGACATGCAGCACTGCTTGGAGTGCTGCCACCACAACCAGCTGAGCCTGCCAAAGGCAAGTGCACTAACTCCTAGGGGCCGAATCAGTTTTTTTATATATATAAATGATTTTTATTATTTTTTCATTAATAATACTCCAATTGATACAATGCCAAATCTTGCCACATCATAATACAAATAATAAAGCCTATTATACATTCCAATTTATATATTTTTAAAAGACTTCCCATGTTCTGGCCAGTAGAGAAAGTTTTTGTTTCTTGTTCATGCTTTTTCTTGGGCCGAAGCAGTTTTGGGCCCCTCAATGTTTTGTTTTTGAGGTGGCTGGGCCCCCTCAACGTTCAGAGGGTGTTCAGCTGCATCACTGGCTCCTTGAAACGTCATGTGGCATCGGGACGTCACATTGGGCCCCCTCAATCGTCTTGAGAAGATGGCGCCTCTGGCCAGGGGACACAGGCAGAGGAGGGGGCAGGGCCCTCACTTTGCCCAGGTGGCCCTCAAACCTTCAGCTGGCCTGGATAAAGAGGTTTCTCTTGGGCAGATCAGTGAATACCGGTAAATAAGAATCTACGCAATCAGACTAGAGAAAAGGCTGCAGATAACCTTATTATTGTGTGAACAACATTCCAGGTGCCACGTTCCAGGGTTACCGTAAATAGGGCCAGAGGGAATAATGGGTAGAGCAAAGGATGGGGCTCTTGTAGTGTGTGATCAACATTTCAACAGCAAAGAAGCCAGCACATCCCTCTCCAGCCAGGTAAACAAGAGGCATTATTAGAGTTCAAGGGCTCATTCCAGCCAGGCAAAAGCTCTCAAGGAAGGTGTGCAGCAGGGATGGTGAGGGGTGTAGCCAGGGGAGATCTCCGAGAGCTGGACAAAGACCTGCATTCATCCATCTAGCCTGAGGTTACTCATCTCAAGTATAGGAATTCATCCTAAAGAGGCAGATCTATGCCCCCAATGCTGTCCAGTAGAGAAGACTGGGGAAATGTAAATCAAATCAGTTAAATTCTATATAATCTGTGGATTCCTGAGAAACTGGTCTTGTTTATTCTGCCTCTACCCACTCATTATCTACTCCTTCTTTTGGTCATTTCCCTACTTCCCTTCCAAAGGGCTGCAACTGGTCCTGCCCCCAATATCAAGAAGACAGGAGGTGCCAACACAGTGAAGACTATGTTGCTGGAGTGGTGCCGGGCGAAGACCCGTGGCTATGAGGTAATGAGTCTGTATAAACTGTGAAACTCAATGCCTCCTTAAGTGGTCCTTCAGCTCATCACCCCACTGTTCCCCAAGGATGCAGCAGGCACCCTCATTTCCCTTGTGAGGATGGTGTTGATCATGCAACGTGTGTGCGTGTGTGTGTGTGTGTGTGTGTGTGTGTGTGTGTGTGTGTGTGATCAGCTGTTATATGACAATAAGATGATTTCTCGTGAAATATGTGTGCATTTTCCCCCTGGTACAGAGGAATGTTCCCTGTTCTTATTAGATAGCATCAGCATCAGTGTGTGATCAATATTGTGTGATCTCCACAATCAGTCCCAACAGGTTGTCAAAGGTGGCTGTCTCTCTCATTTTGTGTTAGGCCATGCCCCCCCATGCCAGTCATTTTATGACTAGCACCCACAGCACTCTCAAAAATTTGAAATGTGCCCGTTGATCCAAAAGGCTGGCGATCCCTGCAATGCGTGTTGGAATGCCTTGACATAAAATTACTGACCATAGAGGCTTGTCTGAAGTGTTGCTGAGAAACTACAGACCCAGCCTAGTCATGTGGCATCTTTAAAGACTAACAAATGTGTTATGGCATAAGCTTTTATGACCTGCTACATTGCTGCCCCGATAAATTCCTTAAAGATGCCCGAACACTCTTTGTTGTGTTTGCTGCAACAGACTGACATGGCAACCTCACTGGAAATTGAGAAAATGTCCATGAAAAATGAAGCACTTGGAACGTTCTAGAAGGGCTATATAGCTGCTACCATTTCCCTACACTTCAGATTGTAGTGGTTATAAATAGGCACAAGGTAATCTCAGGTTTTTATTAATACTCTGTGCTTACCACCCTCAGATACATTTTGTAATTCCTCAAAATAGTAGCACTATTTCTCTCTCTCTCTCTCTCTCTCTCTCTCCCTCTCTCACACACACACACACACACACAGGGCCGGTGCGTCCATTTAGGCCAACTAGGCAACTGCCTAGGGCGCCAAAATGGAGGGGGCACTGGCCAGCCTGCCCCCCGGCCGCCGGCCGCCGCCGCCCGCCGCCACCCCAACCAGCGGCGGAGCGAGCAGGTTGGGGCGAAAACCGCGGCAGCGGGGGTGCCAAAATGGAGGGGGCACAGGCCAGCCTGCCCCTCGCCCCCCGCCGCCGCCCAGTGCCGCCCCAACCAGCGGCAAAAATCGCGGCGGAGCGCCCGGCGAGCAGGGGGCGGGGCACCGTACGTCATGCGCAATGACGTCACGTGCCCCGCCCCCTCGCCTAGGGCACCAGAAACCCTAGCACCGGTCCTGCACACACACACACACACACACACACACACACAAATACACACCCCAGAACAGTGCAGTCTTGCCAAAAGCAAACTGTTGGAGAAATGTACCGGTACTTATAAACCAAACCTGAGATTCTCACTACACAGAGCTGCCAGCCACAATGACAAATTCATGGGATTTCCACCCACAGGTTGTTGGGGGTTTTTTTTTTTTTTAAAAAAAAAACAAATCTAAGTAAATAGTAATGCATCTTTCAAGTTCCATTTGGTCACTTCCGAACTTCTGTTTCAAAGCAGTAATTACAATATTCCCACAACTGATTATCAAGGAGCAAAAGCAGTCTGAACTGCTGTTTGGCTTTTAAAGGGCTTTGGTAGACGCTAACAATCGTGCAAGTCTTTTTCCTGACTTTAGACCCTTGCTAAGCAGGCAAGTAATTTTGTTTATTACAGATTCAGCAGTCGTTCCTTCTACACATTTGTACGGCAGTCTTTTAACTGTGAAGAAAACCTGCCTTTCCCAACCATTTCAGGATTATACATGGTAATGCCATGACTACAGCTATACCAGACATCTTCAGCGCAAACAGATGCATATTCATGAGTCTCAAAGCAGAAAGAAGCAGAAAGTAGAATGTTGGTTTGGATGTTTCCATTCCCACTCAGTCTTGATGCTCATTTGGTGCCTGCCCTACGTCACGGGGTTGTTATAAAGATTTTTTTAAAATGAGAACTCCATTCACATGACCCTGAAATGATTGGAAGAAAGGAGGGACATAAATGGGATGGACGAATAAGCAAACTAGTGTAGGCATTCTTCTAATAATAATTAACGCCTGTTGCAGCTGCTGGGTTGCGGGGTGTAGAGATTGAGTGTAGGTCCAAGGAGAGAAGACAGGTGGGCCCTGTTTATGTTTCTCTTTCTCATTCCCAGCACGTGGACATCCAGAATTTCTCCACCAGCTGGAGCAGTGGCATGGCCTTCTGCGCCCTCATCCACAAATTCTTCCCAGATGCGTTTGACTACGCTGCACTTGACCCAGCAAACCGCAAAGAGAACTTCACTCTGGCCTTCTCCACTGCAGAGTGAGCATCTTCCCAGACCCCAGGACCCCACAACCAGAGGGCAGGTTGGGTTGGGTGGAAGAGCTAGGCCACACTTTCACATACTCACAGCCTGGTGATTGTGGGTGCATTGCTGTTCGCTGCAGTGAACATGTAAACAAATTTATACTGTGCCTGTTTCAAATTATTATTATTATTATTATTATTATTATTATTATTATTATTATTATTTCCCCAGCCACTCTGAGCAGCTCCCAACAGAATAAAAAGGCGATAAAATATCAAATATTAAAAACTTCCCTAAATAGGACTGACTTCGGATGTCTTCTAAAAGTCAGATAGTTGTTTATTTCCTTGACATCTGATGGGAGGGCGTTCCACAGGGTGGGTGCCACTACCGAGAAGGCCCTCTGCCTGGTACATGTAACAACATTTAGTAGGCCTTATCTACACTTACTCCCCCCCCATTCCACTCTTTCCAGGCACAGCCCATACAGTGGTACCTCTGGTTAAGTACTTAATTCATTCCGGAGGTCCGTTCTTAACCTGAAACTGTTCTTAACCTGAAGCACCACTTTAGCTAATGGGGCCTCCCGCTGCCACTGCGCCGCCAGAGCACAATTTCTGTTCTTATCCTGAAGCAAAGTTCTTAACCTGAAGCATTATTTCTGGGTTAGCGGAGTTCTTAACCTGAAGCGTATGTAACCTGAAGCGTATGTAACCTGAAGCGTATGTACTTTAAAGTTCTGTGTCCTCGCAAAAGCCCACTCTTTAAAGCTGAAGTGCAACAAACATCAATTTGTGTTTTCCACAGATTGTTGTTTGCTCGGATTCAGATTTAAAGAACTGGCTTTCACTGGGAAAACGCCAAAGCAAAAAAAGGGGGGGGCACTCAGACACTAAGCTTTAAAGTGTGGACTTGTGCCTGGAAACTTCAGAGGAAAAGTTAAGTGTGGATAACAGCAATCCAAAGCACAGCTAAACCATTTCAAACAACCGAGCAACAAAAAACAACAAAGCAATAGTTGTACATTTCAGCACAGGTTAATATCAGAGTGCAACAACAACACTTGGGCAAATACCGGTCTTCACTTTTCACTTTTCACCAAAGAAATATCAAAATTGGGGGGGGGGGAGGCAGAAACAGGGCGCTCAAGGAAGCCATTTCTCCTGTCACTTGACCTCTAGAAGCAGGGGAAGCTGGAGAAGGGCCTTGGAAGGCGATCTCTGCATGCAAATAGGCTTGTTTGGTAGTAGGACAGCCTTTCCCATGCCATGGCAGCCGTAGGGAGGTGTAGTCCAAAACCTCTGGTCTCTTTACACCTGCCTCATCTGCCTGAGGAACATGGCGTAAACCAAGCCAGAGTCAAAAAGCACTAATAGGGATGTCTCACCATTTGTACCCTAGCATGTAATGTATTATATGGGCCATGGTTTGTTCATGAGTGGGGAACATGCTGCCCTCCAGGTGTTGCTGGGTTCCTACTACCAGCAGCCCCAGCCAGCACAGCCAAGGATGATGGGAGTTGGAATTCAGCATCCAAAGCATTGCACGTTACACACACACACACACACACACACACACACACACCACTTTAGATCACAGTCCTCTTCCATCCTGTGCCAACTTTCCGAAGTCAAAGGGGTGGGGTGGATTCACTGTTTTTTTTGTTTAAGAGTGTTATGTTCAAGAGATTCCCTGTAGCATCCGTGAAGGTGAAAAAGGTGCCAAGCTAAATCTGGATGCTCTTTGACATCCTCTTCCCAGGGAGCTTGCTGACTGTGCCCAGCTTCTGGATGTGGCCGACATGGTGCACATGAGTGTCCCTGACAACAAATGCATCTACACCTACGTCCAGGAGCTTTATCGCAGCCTGGTGCAGAAAGGGCTTGTGAAGACCAAGAAGAAATGAGAACGGAAGGCAGGCTTGCGTTTGAGGCTTCCTGGAAGCTGGATGGAAGGTTTGGCAGAACAGGTGAGAAGGGCTCCATGGAGGACCTCTTCACTAAGTGAGAGCGTAATATAATGGCCAGTAGGGGGACGCGGGTGGTGCTGTGGTCTAAACCACAGAGCCTCTTGGACTTGCTGATCAGAAGGTCGGCGGTTCGAATCCCCTTGACGGGGTGAGCTCCCGTTGCTCTGTCCCAGCTCCTGCCAACCTATAGTTCGAAAGCATGCCAGTGCAAGTAGATAAACAGGTACCGCTGCAGCAGGAAGGTAAACGGCATTTCCGTGTGCTCTGGCTTCTGTCATGGTGTTCTGTTGCACCAGAAGCAGTTTAGTCGTGCTGGCCACATGACAAGGAAAGCTGTCTGTGGACAAACACCGGCTCCCTCTGCCTGAAAGCGAGATGGGCACCGCAACGTCGCCTTTGACTGGACTTAACCATCCGGGGTCCTTTACCCTTTACCATATATACCAGAAAGATATGGAGGTCTCATACACCCCAGGTAGTGTGGTTGCTGACCTTGAGCCAGACATCCTGGAGAGTGAAGTCAAATGGGCCTTAGAAAGCCTTGCTAACAACAAGGCCAGTGGAAGTGATGATATTCCAGCCGAACTATTTAAAATTTTAAAAGATGATGCTGTTAAGGTGCTACACTCAATATGCCAGCAAGTTTGGAAAACTCAGCAGTGGCCAGAGGATTGGAGAAGATCAGTCTACATCCCAATCCCAAAGAAGGGCAGTGCCAAAGAATGCTCCAACTACCGCACAATTGCGCTCATTTCACACGCTAGCAAGGTTTTGCTAAAAATTCTACAAGGCAGGCTTAAGCAGTATGTGGACCGAGAACTCCCAGAAGTGCAAGCTGGATTTCGAAGGGGCAGAGGAACCAGAGACCAAATTGCAAACATGCGCTGGATTATGGAGAAAGCTAGAGAGTTCCAGAAAAACATTTACTTCTGCTTCATTGACTACGCAAAAGCTTTTGACTGTGTCGACCACAGCAAACTATGGCAAGTTCTTAAAGAAATGGGAGTGCCTGATCACCTCATCCGTCTCCTGAGAAATCTCTATGTGGGACAAGAAGCTACAGTTAGAACTGGATATGGAATAACTGATTGGTTCAAAATTGGGAAAGGAGTACGACAAGCCTGTATATTGTCACCCTGCTTATTTAACTTATATGCAGAATTCATCATGCGAAAGGCTGGACTGGATGAATCCCAAACCGGAATTAAGATTGCCGGAAGAAATATAAACAACCTCAGATATGCTGATGATACAACCTTGATGGCAGAAAGTGAGGAGGAATTAAAGAACCTTTTAATGAGGGTGAAAGAGGAGAGCGCAAAATATGGTCTGAAGCTCAACATCAAAAAAACTAAGATCATGGCCACTGGTCCCATCACCTCCTGGCAAATAGAAGGGGAAGAAATGGAGGCAGTGAGAGATTTCACTTTCTTGGGTTCCATGATCACTGCAGATGGTGACAGCAGTCACGAAATTAGAAGACGCCTGCTTCTTGGGAGAAAAGCAATGACAAACCTAGACAGCATCTTAAAAAGCAAAGACATCACCTTGCCAACAAAGGTCCGTATAGTTAAAGCGATGGTTTTCCCAGTAGTAATGTACGGAAGTGAGAGCTGGACCATAAAGAAGGCTGATCGCCGAAGAATTGATGCTTTTGAATTATGGTGCTGGAGGAGACTCTTGAGAGTCCCATGGACTGCAAGAAGATCAAACCTATCCATTCTTAAAGAAATCAACCCTGAGTGCTCATTAGAAGGACAGATCCTGAAGTTGAGGCTCCAGTACTTTGGCCACCTCATGAGAAGAGAATACTCCCTAGAAAAGACCCTGATGTTGGGAAGGATTGAGGGCACAAGGAGAAGGGGACGACAGAGGATGAGATGGTTGGACAGTGTTCTCGAAGCTACTAACATGAGTTTGGCCAAACTGCGAGAGGCAGTGAAGGATAGGCGTGCCTGGCGTGCTCTGGTCCATGGGGTCACGAAGAGTCGGACACGACTGAACGACTGAACAACAACAACAACAATATATAGACACAGCCATGGTTTAAATCAGGGCTGCCAAACAGAATTATCGAGTCCTGTGACTTCCCCAGTGAGGTCTTTTGCCTCCCTATCTCATGCTACACAGTTAACTGAACCACCTCCAGAGCTTGGGAATGATGTGCATAGTAGAGCCAAAGGGATGACCCACCAATTGCATGTCTCAAATTAGCCCTGCACCCCATTTTTAGATTAGCAGCAAAGATATCAAAGCATATGGCATCTGCAGCCAAGGGTGCCGCGTTGGTTGGTGGTATTTGGTCAGTAGGAAAGGATATTTGGACGACAGGGGCATTGAAGGTGGCAGGACTGGGTGATGATGGATAGCTGTTTTGGCTGAGAGGGCTGGTGGCAGGTGTTCTGGCATGCAAGAAGCTTTTGGAGGACTGGCAGTGGCTAGTGGGGAGAGGGCTTAAAATGGGATGTTATGAGCTGAAAGTGGGTGCCCAGCATAAGAGTAGCAATTGAGGGCAGCACTGGTGATGGGATAGTGGCAGACAACATGTGGAAGCAAGGGGCATTGCTAACCATAATCCTACTACTGGTCTCCCCCTCCAACCCAACCAGGGCAAACAAACCAATGGGTTTTTTGATGCAGATTATGGGTGTGGTCCATCTGTATCTTATTTGCAGGTAAGATGCCCCTCCAACCCTTTTGGATTCTCCTCCTCTGCACTGGAAATTACAGCTTCTCTTAGGCTAAAGTGGACTCAGATTCAGGATTTTCTTTTCTTTTTTGCTTTTCAGAGAGAAGGCGACATGGGATATCCCCTGGTCTCTATTCTGCCATTTCTTGTGTGCTGCACTGGATCAAACCAAAGTGGCTTTTGCTCTAGCATTTAAGTCTGCTATACACAGACTTTCTGCCGATGTGCTTTTGAGATGTGTGGGGAAAGGGACCGTTAACTCTGTTAACTCTAGTCACCTTCAGCAACCTGGCCTCCAAGGAATCAAAAGCCTCTGTCATAAACGGGCATGGCGTGGAACAAGGAAGTCTCTCCAGAAAATTACCACTGCCCATTTCACGTACTATTCTCTTGGCTGCAAATGCTGGCAAGGCCTCCTCCAACCCGTGCTGCGCTTCTCTTTAACCTCGCTCACTTCTCCTTACCGAGCATCATTAAAGCACAACTGTTTGAAGTCCAAGGCGACTCGGGAGTGTCTGTGATTCCCGCCCTGCCCCCAAAGCAAACTACAGTTCAAGCCCCATCCATCAATGGTGAGGTTACCAAGGAGATAGTATGAACAGCTCTCCTTGAAGATATTAAGCACAAGGCACACTAGGGCTGTGCAGCGTACAGGGAAAACACAACCTCATCCGATGCCTGCTTACTAGGAAGGAAGCCCCACAGTATTCAGTTACTCCCAAACCGATGCTTCAGTCCTAAGCACAAAAGTCCCTGTGCAACTTGGAGTAGGCATGGCTAAGAGCAGGCTGTTAGGATAACACACTAGGAAGAAGTTTAGCAAACAAGCTGCCATGAGAGACTGTGGCCATGGAGGAATATGGCCAGATAACCCTAACAGCAAGAGGTCCAGCAGAGTGAGAATGACCAGCTGCCACAACAGAAGAACATTTTTTATTAGAAAATGCATTCACTCACATATATCTGTGCAAGGCATTCCAAAAAATGAGGAGCCACCATTTCCTAGGGAGTAAGATCCCACTGAAGCAAGAACTTGACTCTAAATCTGTTCTGCTTAGAACAGAACAGTTTAAGTGGCTTAAAAATAAAATCTAACTTCAGATTTTTTTGTTAACATAGGCCAATTGCTTGCCCGCTCCACATCTCTGCCCTGCTCTACTCGGAAGAGCCTTCCAGCTCACTCATCACATCATTACTTACCTATTTCAAAATCTCCAAGCTAAGTTAAGTTAGGGTGCTTCCAGACAGTGGAGCATTGCCCATTAGGGAGAATGGGGCATTGCCCCACCAACTTCAGTCTGCCCTCAACCAGTCCCCCACCTGCCTGCCTTCTTACAACCAGTCCAGGGAGTGCTCCTAGCAGCCAGCTTCCCCCTTCTTAGACTCAATGTTGCCCTTGTAGGACTCAGCAGGAAGGAGGATGTGGTCAAAACTAAAATGAGCTGCCTTCGCCTATCAAAGGCTCTGGCTCCACTTACTGCTCCCTCTGCCTTCTGTCCCAAGAGTCCCAGTGGCCACTGGCCATCTCTGCTTCCAGTTCTAGATGTGGACAATTAGCAGCACTCAGTCCTCACTGCTGTGTTTTAAGGTGGAAGTGGAGTAGCTGCTCAGAGAGTGTTAGAAATCTGGAAACGGGCAGTTCCCCCACCTTTCTTCAACCCCAAATGTTGCAGGTGGGGGGAGATTTTCATTCCCTTTCCTCACTGAACTCATGATTATGATGTTTTCTCCCCTCCCTCCAATTTGGGGTCAGAGAGAGACAGGAAATACCTGCAAGGCAGTTCTATTTGGAAAGGGAAGAATTAAAATGCCAAGTTGATTTTTGAGATCCAAACCATCAAGAAGGAAGTGGTTACAGCACAGACTGTACAGCCCATCACCAGCCTGCAATAGAGCAGAACACCTGCATAACAGGTCGTCTGAGGAAATTGTAGAGCTGCTCCATCGTTTTTTTTTTAAAAAAAAAGTTTGATTTTTTTTTTAGCTTGAAGAAGGAGGCAGGGAAGGAAGATGAACAGGGAAAACATGGGGGGAGGGCGTTTTGATCACAAATGGCATGTACATGTCTTGTAAAAAAAATGGGTGACAAAGTGTTCTATGGTAAATGCCCAATGAGAAAGCTGCCTTGGACAAACTAAAGAAAGTCATTTGTGCCTCTCCCCAGGAATGTTTAGAACAGGGGGCAGTGTTAAAGTGAAAAGCAAAACTGTAAGAAAGCAAGACTTATTCATCCAAACCCCAACGAATGCAAGGAGAATGCATAACATTTCACTTCTGAGAGCAGAGTCCAAACCAAAGTCTCTCCTCCCCAGGGCTGAAGTCTCCTCCCCCTCAGATGCAGAATTAGTGTCATGAGCCAGAGCAATGCAGGATCCCACCGTGTACATTCCTTTATTGATAATGCAATGGTGGGGACAGCTTCCGTGGTCCCACTTGCATTTCATCCCACTGGGTTCCCCAGCCAGCCAGTGAGGCAGGCAGTGGTTCAGGAGGGCAGGAGGTCACTCGCATGGCCGCTTCTCACTGAATTTGCTGGTCTGCTCTTCAGCTTTGGACAAAAAGAGCTCGCGGTCCTGGATAAACTCATCGGCCAAGTCAGCGCGCAAAGGGTGGTCTGGGTCAGGTTTATTCACCAGCGCTATCAGTTCTGCAATCACTGTGGGTCAGAAAAAGGTAGGAGGGTCAGAAAAGAGCATAACGTATGTAATAACTTCAAGGAGAGAGTGAGAGAGAGCGCAGCAGAATGGACAGATAAGCCATGGCCATCCAACAGCCAGTTGGCTCTCCCTGCGCACTGACCCACACAGCTTTCTTGGCCCTACCTTGGCCTGCCTTGGTGGAAGGTCTCCAGTTCTCGTTGCTGACGATCGGCAAGCATACCTGGCCCTTCTCATCCACGTTGGGGTGGTAGATCTGAGTCTTGAAAGTGACCTTGGGAGGCTTGAGGGGGTACTCGCTTGGAAAGCTGATCTCAATCCGGAAGGCACCTTTGTTGTACGGGGGGTCATCCTGAGCACAAGGACAGGAAAGGGCAGTAGTCACCTCACAGTGCGGCTAGCAAATGGTGCTTCCCTGTATGTGGGCTGTGGGGATCTAAAAAAATAAAAGCCCAGGCTCAAGCAGACCCTTTCTGCTACCTCATGGCAAGTGGAAAACCTGGATCCTCCTCTGTAAAATAAAATGATATGGTGCTGCCTTTTAACGATGCCCAAATACATTGCCTGAGGCAGTCACTTCACCCTACCCCAAAGGCTCTTCTCTCTATGAGCCATTGGTGTTGCCCAGGGGTCAGCAACCTTTTTCAGCCATGGGCTGGTCCACCGTCCCTCAGACCATGTGGTGGGCCGGACTATTTTTTTGGGGGGTGAACCAATTCCTATGCCCCACAAATAACCCAGAGATGCATTTTAAATAAAAGCACATATTCTACTCATGTAAAAATACGCTGATTCCCGGACCTTCTGTGGGCCACGTTGAGAAGGCGCTGGGCCGCATCCAGCCCACAGGCCTTAGGTTGCCTACCCCTGGTGTTGCCTTTGAGGCTATTTGGGCCCAGCCATTTCCTTGGCTTTCCTAAACTTACCGGCACTAGAAGTCCCTTCCACAGCAGGACATTGTTCACATCTACTTCAACATCCCGAAGGCAGCGGAACCCGGACTGCTTAATTCCATCCAGCTCCTGAAAAAGCAAAAAGATGGTTCCAGGCCTAGCGGTGACAATTGCCCAGCAAAGCATGGCCATCCTGTTGGACCGGGGGATCTCAAACTTTTCACCCCCAGCCAGGACCACTTGCCTGAAAATTACTGAGGCCCACCAGCCACAAAAGGGAGGCAGAGTTTAGCATAATCCACTGGCATTTACTGACATCATTTTCTACAGGTATATAATCCATCTTTGTAAATTACTCCATTCCTTCCTAGTCTTTTCACTTATAGCAAGGAGCACCAGAGCTCGGCTTTCCTCAAGGTAAGTACAGACATTTACTCAGAAAGTATTCTGACAGCCTCCCACTTCTAGGAAGAATTTGCTGATCCAGAGGCACTAATTGGAGATGACTTTTTCTTTTATATTCTTCATATCCCATCCTCATGTGTCTCAAAGCATTTTTCCCACCTCTGATCCTCTGCCACCAATTTCTTTCATCTCTCCTTCCTGGGCAAACCATGGTTTGTGACATCTCAATGCTGCCTGCCAATGTCTGCATAAAACTTCTGAACACCTTCTTTTTGGTCTTCTACTCATATAGCCTTGCCATACCATGGAGGACTTGGAGGCAAGAACAAGTGAGACCCTCACCCTCCATTTCCACATGTCAGGTTTCCCAAATGCTTGACACAGGATCTGTGTTTGCGTCATTTACTTCCTGTAAATCAGTTATATCCACCACCTTTATTTTTGTCTCTCTTCCCCTCACTCAAACAAGTCACAAGCTGCCTTACAAAAAAGATAGCAAAATATTGATCTTGGGTATCAGTACGTTTCTAAAAGTGAGAAAGATGTTTCCTAATTTGGTCCCAGCTGGGCAGGTTGGCCTGCCCTCTCTTGCTTGCCTCTAAGTTTCAATTCATTGACAGAAACTTCCTCAAGAAGTTGAGATCATAACAGCAGGCATATCTCCTTTCTCAAACTTTATGGCTTTTCTCAGCATTATATTTTTGCGCAATTTCCTTGCTCTTTCCGAGCTTCTAAACTAACAGTAACAGAAACTGAAAGCTATTTTTCCACTGCAACTGAATTGGCAGCTACACAGCCTCCCTCCTTCAGATATTTCCCCTTCAAACCAGTATTTCAGCTTCAGTCTGTTTGAAAATTGTAGTCAACATTCCCCCTGCTAAAATAATAATAATAGTAATAGTAATACTAATCACCATCATCCTGGGAAGAGCAGTTTACTCTTCAGATACACAATTCCCAGCACCTTCACTAAACGTACCAAATTGTATGTAGTTTTTGACATATGCTTATCTGTTCCACAATGAATTCAGAACTGCCCCTTAATAGCAAATGTTATCCAAGAAAGTTGCACTTATGGGTTTGCTGTCTGTTGCCCATCTCACCGTTTATATATATTTTTACAAGTCTCTCTAAAGGGATTTTGATTGTTTTAACAGTGAGAGATGGGCAGGTTGCGCACACCCCATGCATTTCTATATGTTTAAGTACGCATATCACCACCTTCCCCACACCGGTGAGGGTTTCCGTGCTCTGGGCAACTGCGCGGCAGGCAGGCATTCGAGAGGTATAGCCTTGGCTCGGCCTAGCGGTGCTGCAGCGAGAAACGCTTCGCCCGTCATCTGGCCAGCTGTGGAGGGTCCATGAAACCTTCCCCGGCAGAAAAGAGGCAACCCGATCCTAAGACGGGTTAGGGCAAGTGTCCCTCCCTCCCCTCGAACATCCCACCTTCACAAGCCCGCCTGGCCCGCCTCTCAGCCCTTCCTAAACAGCAGATCGCCAGAGGCCGCGAAAGAGCAGCTGCGCGGGACCGAGAAGGTCGGGGATCTGCCGCGCCGCCCACCGCGCCTACCTTCGCCACTCGGCGGGCCGCCGGCGCCATCTTCGCTTGAAGCCGCTCCAGGAGCGCCTTCCGAGGCTCCTCCTCCTGCTGCTGCTTCTCGGTGCGCCGGGTGGCTGGCTGCAAGTTGCGCTACTGCTCCGCCTCGGAGAGAGAGAGCCGCGAGATGCGAGGAGAAGGTTTTCCTTTCGGAAGAGCGGGCAAAGCTCTCTCTGGGTTAGGATCTGCATGCATGAGCAGCACCGTTTCCAAAATAAACGCCCGCCAGCTAATCGGAATCACTTCCTAAAGTGAACCATATTTGCATTATAGGTAGATAGCCGTGTTGGTCTGCCATAGTCAAAACAAAATAAAAAAATTCCTTCCAGTAGCACCTTAGAGACCAACTAAGTTTGTTCTTGGTATGAGCTTTCGTGTGCATGCACACTTCTTCAGACATTTGCATTATGTATGACATGCACACACTGGATGCGAAAAAACCCCCAGCAACAACCTATTGCATAAAAGGTTGTTTTCTTTTTAATATTTCAGATTACCATCAGACTTCCAGGGGCAAAGAGTGGAATTGGAGCTTTCAAGGTGCCCCTCCGTTCCTACATCCCCTCCTCCCAGACACTCTGCATTCTGTACCACTTTTCTTAGTCCTCACTGGGTTGTTTTAGGGTTTTTCCCCTTTGGGTTTTCTTCTTCTTTTCTCTTAAAAATAGTTTGTACTTCTGCAAATCTTGGGGCTCCTCCAAGTCTGCTAGTACTTCCCTCTTGTGCATGGATGGTGATGTTGTGTAGCTGTCTATAATACAAGGGTGCCATCTCAGGGTTTTATCCCCAATCAAACGGCTTGAGGCTTAAAAAAGTAAAATAAAACCCCCAACCCATATAATAGGCATAGGCAACCTTGGCTCTCCAGATGTTTTGGGACTACAATTCCCATCATCCCTGACCACTGGCCCTGTTAGCTAGGGATCATGGGAGTTGTAGTTCCAAAACATCTGGAGAGCCAAGGTTGCCTATGCCTGCACATCCCCCTTTCCTTATATACAAAGTGTGTGTTTCTAGCCCTTATGGCTGTAGAGAAAAACTCAAAGACATGGCTGTGAAGAAGTCACACACCGATTCAAAACTTAGCTTACCTGAATGTGAGGACCCCCACATGCTTCAAACAACATTTCCCCCTCTTCAACATATGTAATAAAGTCAGCATGGCAGCATGAGTGTAAAAGCAGTTACATTTGAGGCTGTGTACATGCTATATATTTAAAGCACTCTTGTTCCCTCAAAGATTTATGGGTGTTATTAAGAGTTGTTGGGAATTGTAACTCTGTGAGGGATGAACTACAGTACCCAGAATCCTTTGAGATGAATAATGTGCTTTGAATGTGCTTTGGATGTATAGTGTTTACCCAATAAAAAGACAGGGCCTGGCACAGTTGAAGCAACCATCCTTAAAAGCAGCTGGGTATCTGCCCCTCACTGCCATCTGCTTCATAGGATACAGAGCCAACCTAGAGGAGACTGAAATATGGATGAAGTACCTCAGTTCCCACAGCAATCTACCAAAAATAACTAGTTAACTAGGAAAGGGGGGAATAGGCGAAGAAGGGTGGGAAAGTGTAGGGCAGGGGTGTTAAACATAACTCAGGCAGGCACCCTTCAGAACATTGTGGACCATCCTCTCTGCTTTCAAAACATTTTGGCAGTTGAAGCCTCCTGAGTCACTGTCTACCACATTCTGCAGCCACCAAATTGGTCTTAACTGAAATGAATGGGGCAGTGTCTGTTTCCAAGAAAGGGACGCCACGCCTCACAGAAGTGGGGTGGGGTGGGGGGACTCAGCTGTGTTGCTTTCACATATAGAAGCCTATTTGAGACATATGGAAAAGTTCAAAATGGCTGTTGCCTAATCATGACAGAGTTTGAAAATAAATATTTTATTTATTTTCAAACTCTGTCACTATTAGGCAACAGCCATTTTGAACTTTTCCATAACTTGGCTGGCAGCGGCTGGCAAAGAACCCAGTTAGGCAGGTTTCAGACAGTTCAAGTGTTCCCACGACTAGAGACATCAGAGTTGGATGACCTGCTACCGTAATTTTCACAGGCTGCACAATCCCAGTCAAACAGCACCTGCTTGTATCTCTTGAAATACTTGCCAGAAGTTGCTTTTGTCACCCAGGTTCTGTGTATCATAGAATCATAGAGTTGGAAGGGACCTCAAGGGTATAAAATAGATAGGTGGGGGGGTGTAGCCTCTTTTGTTCTTTAAAGGTATATAATATTGTTTTGTAAATGTATGGGCAGGAATTGGTGAACCAACAGTTATTGGATAAAGGGAATTGAATATAAGGAAAGAATTGTGAGTCAGAGATAAATATATAACATCACGCAGAAGTGGAGGGAAACAGGGACGCATCTGGGATCATCATCATCATTTTTAATTTGTATACCATCTTTCTATCTTACAATACTCAAGGTGGTTTACAAGCTGAGGAAACAAAAAATGTACATCTTACAACAATCTAATGAAATACAAAAATGTGATAATAAAACATAACTTTAAAATAAGCAACCTGCATCAAAAAAAGAAACATTCAAGAATCATTAGAATAGTATAAAATAATAATATCGGCATATAAAAGTTAAACAGAGATTCACTCTTAACAGTTACAATAAATAATTTCTAAACTACAATAAAGGAAACAACAGCAAGCCACAGGACATCAAATAATACAATACAAATTGAGAAGCAGAGACTAGAGGGTGGAGCAAGGCAGGTGGAGGAAGGCCTTGCCTGATGAAGTCAATTTTCTGGAAATAAAGTATTAAATTTGATGTCATTTGGCTCTGATTTGTTAAATAACTGGGGGGGGGGGACAATAAATATTAATTGGCAAAAAAGGAAGGCACCCCGAAAGTCATCTAGTCCAACCCCCTGCAATGCAGGAACCTTTCACCCAACATGGGGCTCGAACCCACGACCCTGAGATTTAGAGTCTCAAACCACTAGTTAGCAGTAGGCAGCTGTTTACTGCAGCCCAGCGATCCTTCAGCTGCAATGCTAAACACACTTATTAGGGACTTGCTTCTGAATAGGCATGCATAGGGATGCACTGCATAACCGTGATCTGAAATTTTCAACGTGCTTTTGATTATATCCACAACAAAAAGAATGGAGGGAAACAGCTAGGCAACATTTTTTCCAAAGTGAATAGGGACAAATAAGGAGGGATGGGAGAATCTGTCAATTTGAGTTTCTCGTTTTCCAGTCTTAATTTCAGTTCTTCACGTTCATGTGTAAAGGTTCTAAAGAAAGTTACTCAGCATTTTAGTGTTAATTTCCCCCAGCGCACATACCGGTACACATTTGTATGCAATTTAGCCTATCATACGCACTTTATTCTAAAGCAATGTTCCCATACGTTATGCATTTTTTGGTGTTGTTTTCATGAATACACACATTTTTAAACACCAATAAACCAAATGTTACGTATCACACATATATCATACACCATAAACGTAACAGGCTGAAGTTGCTATCTACTTTACATTGTTTTTATCTCAACTTGCGTATACATTCACACCAAAAGTAAAAGTAAAATGACCTTCAACACACATGGAGTAAGATTAAAGTCAACACAGTAGTAAATCAAGTCCTTTGTAAAGATAAAGTCCCAAAGACAGATCGTACTGGATTTGAAGATGGTTGCTGTAAAGATGCCAATCGAAAGAAATGTAAAGGTCGTTGTCTTAACGAGTGCACAACGTACTAAAATCGTCTGGAGAAAAGGAGTGGAGTCTCCACTCTCAAGTGTAAGTCAGCAACCATATGTGTTGAAGGTCATTTTACTTTACTTTTGGTGTGAATGTATACGCAAGTTGAGATAAAAACAATGTAAAGTAGATAGCAACTTCAGCCTGTTACGTTTATGGTGTATGATACACATATTTTTATGCACACTTTGCCCTGGGATATGCATTTTTGCACACGTTACTTGGCTGGAGAGCTACATTGCAAAAATCAGAGACGTGTGAACTTTGAAGGTTAGCTGTGGAATTGCTTTGGAAAGTGCAGATTAGAGAGCTTCCCTTTAAATGTAAACTGAATCAGATTTTCCCCTCAGTCCTACAAATAGCAAATTAATTTCTTCTGCATTTTAGTGCAACTTTATCAAGCACTCAAGGATAAAAGGAAAAAAATCACTAGGCCTGGGCATATTTCATGTCACAAAGATATTTCTTGAGACATCACTGTTTAGAGCCAATCGGTCCTGAGCAGCAGTTCCCTCTTCACTGACAAATGCTACAGTGACATGAGCAGTGGAGACAAGTACAGCGTGCGCTCCCCCGCTCTCCGGCCCACCGCGCGATCATCGCTGGAGAGGCAAGAAAAGCTTGCCGACTTGTGATGTAGTTTATTTAACTGGGAATAGAGGGATTGCCTGCTGGGATCCCAGTTTCTTACCAGTCAAGGGCATGTTCTTTCTGCTCATTGACAAGGCATTTTGTTCTAAAATGGGGACTAAAAAAATTGGTTTCATTCCCACCCTTGTAGGTAGTCGACCTGATCAATTACCTCATGTCAAAAGCTCTCCCCTTTTTGTGCTTCCATTTCCTCCTTTACTGGTGTGTCTGTCTGCTCCTATCCCTGTTTCCCACCAGATGCTTTTGTGCAAGGACAATCACAGCGGAGACACCTCCGCCTGTCCCCAACCTTGACCTTAGTCATGGGACTTCTCTGGTGTTCCTTCTACAAATACTGTCTCTTGGTTGTGTAAGTCATTCCAATTTGCCCTAAGGATAAGTCAGATGTTTCTGTTAGAAAGGCAAGTAGCCATACATCATCCTCAGCCACAGACGCACATGCCCTTGTCACCTCAGGCGGCAAAACACATACAAATATGTACACACAAGGGAGTTCACTGAGTGCAGAGTAAACAGGAGCGTGTATACAGCCTTTATGTCCACCGAATGGTGGGCAGTGGTGCCCCTCACATAGAATCCTATTACTTTATGCGAGAAAACTCAGGCAGCACAGTCTCCTGGATGGAAAAAATGTACAGGGCAACAGGTCCACTGGCTTGGTCCTGGGCCCTGTGTTCCCAGGGATGCTCCCACTGCACACACACACACAGGGGTTTGATGTCAGCCCACCTGTCAGCATGCCTGTGCATGCATGTGATGACACAACAATTTGTGGGTGCCTGACCCCTTCATGAGGAATGTTGTGGGGGCTGGAACACCTAAGGCCCCAGGCACCCGGTGCCTATGCAAGGCAACCGAGAATGAGGGGCTTGCACAGAATACCACAACCTTGGTGCTAAATATGTACCCTGTTTCTCCTAAAATAAGCCGTAGCCATAAAATAAGCCGCAGCAGGATTTCTATGCATTTGTGAAATATAAGCCATACCCCGAAAATAAGACATAGTGACGCGGCGCCTCTCCCTTAAGACGGCCTGGATAGGCATGGCTATGCAGCGTACCGACGCAGAGCAGTTAAAATAAGACATCCCCTGAAAATAAGCCATACTGTCTTTTTTTGAGGAAAAAAAATATAAGACGGTGTCTTATTTTAGGAGAAACACTACAGCCGCATTGACAATGGCTTCTGTATTCATATTTTAATTAGTATGGTGACGCCGAACTAAATGCCTGCTTTTTATAATAATCATTTGCATCGCAAGTGTCCTGTTCTACATCCCACACATTCTGCCAAAGTTTCGAAGACTGGACAAATTGCCCACCAATCCAGCTTAATCACCTGCTGTGATCGCCTCCAAACTATCCTAATAGTCGAAATGTCACAATGGCCCCCATCATCAGCCACAGGAAGCTCTTTGCAGCAAGTGTGCTTGCTTCTTTAAGGCACACATGGACAAAGGGTGGGTTGCATTTCTGAGATGTTTCTGAGAGAGCTACAAGATGAGTCAGAGAGGCCCTGCTTGCAGAATATTTTGCATGGAAACCTTTGCTGTTTAGTGTGTGTTTCTCACACCAACACCCCGCCCCCCCCCAACACACACCCACACACTCCAGAGAAGCAGTTTTTTTCCTGCCATGGAGCTGACACAATATTGAAAGAAAGAGCCTGGCCTGTTGAAATTTTGCCAAACATGTACCCAAACATGTACTAGGCAAAGGAGCTTGGCCTGAGAAGGAATGGCATTCATACATTCAGTGTCTCAAGTACTTGTAGCCCACACTGAGCCCACCTCAGTCACTTGCCCGTTTGCATGGCCCATGGAAATAGCTTGCATTATGTGTCTAGTGTGCATTGGGTTGCCTGAATAGTTCAAGATGCAATGCTGGCAGCTGGGTGAGCCCATAGCATCATCATAACTTATTTGTCTCCTTTTTAGCATTAAAGTGCTGAAACAGCACTTTTTTGGCGGGGTGTGGGAGGTGTGGTACAAACAAGGGGAGAAAGTCAGTTGGAAACCCAGATACAAATCCAGAGTTCAGGCCAGATCAGGGGACCCATGGCTGCTTTTCCTTCAAAATAAAAGTGGTGGTGTTAAGCATACTTTTTTTAAAAAAAGAGTGCTCAATATAAATACTATATTAAGCACACATTTAAGAAGCATCCTTAATACTACCATTTTTATTTTGAAGGTGAAGTGCTTAATCTCTAGAAAATTCTGCAGCAGCTGAAATCTGGGAATTCTTGGATTTATTAGCTCTGTCTCCTCTAAACTGTGTTGTGTGAGAAGTCTCTGTGGTTCTGGTGAGGGAAATGTGTCTTACATGTGCTCTTCATTGCAAAGGTTCAGTCCTGACACTGAAAGGGAGATGCCATGTCTCAGCTCTGGTGACTCCTCCTAGCCCACATCTGGCGTCCAAGCTGCCCAACTTCCCAGAGAACATATTTCATTAAAACTAAGGAATATATTAGGGTGTCACTTGTATTAGCTATGGCAAAGGTAGTGGGGATTAATTCAGCTTGCATTTAAATTGTAGTTCGCTGCACAGATTCTGCTGTGGGAAGAGACTTGACTTTAAACAATGTTGCTTTCTCTGATTCATTTGCAACATCGCTGCACTCATTTCTCAAAGCAGGGCCAAAATAGATACTTAATTTCAGGGCATGTGCAGAGTACCAGTCAAACGGGACTTCACATTAACAATGTAGTCCCTGAGGACACAGTGAAACGACAAAAAGCTGGGAACCAGTAAAAATATTTTGGAGGGGCAGGATCTCTCTCTTGGGATCTGAAGTAGGGCAGTTTCCATTGCACATGCCATTTGCCTTCATTCAACTTGATTCTTTGTAGGTAAAGCAAATATTGCAAAAATGGCACCAGTCTCCAGCGCTCTCTCTCCTCCCAAGGAAATCAAACTTGGCCATGCTGCCATCTCACTGCGAGGAGGAGTGAGCAACAACTGTTGTTGGTTTTTTTTTTGACCACCCCAAATTATACCTCTGTGCCAAATGCGGGGAGAAAAACAGATGAGATCACATATTGTGAAAGAGTTGAAAGCTTGATTTGGAGTCTGTCTGGTGTTGCTGGTATGTTGATGATACCCAGCTCTTTTTCTCCTTTTCGGCACATTCAGAGGAGGATGTGGAAGTACTGAATTGGTGCCTAGGTTCAGTTAGGGCCTGGATGAGGGCTAGTAAACTCATGTTCAATCCAGAAAAGATAGAGAAAATCACCAGCGGGTGATTTGTCTGACGGGGGAATGTGGTGTTTCTGGACAGAGTTGCTCTCCCCTCAGTGGGCCAGACTTGCTGTTAGATCCAGTTTTTACCATAAAAGGCCCCAAAGGCACCTGTAATATGAAGTACTATTCAGCAGCTGAGGCTGGTATTCCAGTTGTTTCCATCCCTCCTGGGCAGAGGTATCAGCGCTCTGCTAATGGCAACAAGTGTTGCTCTTATTGCAGCACATGGGGCAGAGACATACTCTATTGCTCCTGGGGGGCTTCAGGGGCTAGGATCTCAGTCCGTTTTCTCAAAATACTTACCAAAGAGAGCAGGGTCCAACATGCAGCATAGTTTCAACAAGGCAAAGTGAGTAGCACAGAGTGTTCCAGGCAGGCAGGGGAATCAGGAGCTAAAGACCTACGTTATTTCCAGCAAACAGCAGACCAGACTTTATGCAATGCATGAATATGTACTTTCAGTTTCAACACGCCTCCTGCTTGGTTTCTGCTAGTAAGGCCAAAGGAGCAGACCAGATGTGCATGTGTTTAAGGAGCAGAGGAGCATGTGAAGCAGATGCTCTCCCACTGAACTAGCTGTTCACCATCACCAAAGAGGTGAGGTAGCTCATCTTTGTACAGCGGCTGTGCATAGAAGCCCATCGACGAAGGTATGAACAGAAAGAGCTCAGGGAAAGCAAAAGCTTGTTGTGCATACAGAGATCTATGATTCTATTATTCTGTCCACAAAACATGCACTTATTACAAACGTTGCAAATAAATCTTTATTCTAGCAAAGTCTTCTCATGAGTAAAAGAACAAGGAAGCCTGCACTGGCCTAACTTTCCTCAACTGCTCTCGGGCAGAAAGGTGAGAGATGTGGCTTGAAACAGAGCTCGGATATACTCATATAGCAACCTTTTCCAACCTGGTGCTCTCCATACATTTTGGAGACTACAGCGGCGGCAACATAATCATCATCATCATCATCATCATCATCATTATTTATTAAATTTGTATACTGCCCTACATCTGAAGGCTGCAGGGTAGTTCCCAACATAAAAATGCAAAATGAGAACACAAAACACAAAACAAAAACAAACAAATAACCCTCCTCCCTCATATAATTAGCATATACAATTGTGAAACAAATATTATCCTTTTACTTGTGGGGTGCAATTCCTATTTTTTTGAGCTGTTGCATGTAGCTGCCCTGTTTATACCAGTTTGACAAAGGCTACACTACAGGAGTCAAGCCTTGCTTACTACAACCACCACCTTGGGGAAGCTGTTTAATCATATATACCTAAAATAAACTCTCTTCCCTGAAATTCCTAACATCTTCTTAAGATGTTATGTAACCAACTTTCAACCATCGAATACTTCTATACTTCTCTCATTACAGCCAACTTTATTTATACCTAATTGCTCCTGAAATTTCCTTATCAAATTGAATTCATTAGATTTATGGTTATCTTTCCATTTTCTGGCATATTGCATCCTAACCATTATTAAATACACAGACACTGGTTCTGATGAATAGATTTTGTTTTTCCAATAACTGAACAGAAACAAGAGATCTAAAAAGACTCCTGTCCTAAAACATTTCTCTAGTAATATTGGTAGGTGGTAGCCATGACCGATTTTTATTCCTTCGTCTTAGTTCACTCCCACTACAAATGAATAAAATCCTCTTTATCCCCAAGGCTGGCCTGCTCCCATTCCTGCCTCATGATTTACAGGAATTCTCATCTTTTGGAGAATTAATCCTTAATTTTTAACTAACTTCTGCCTGCAGCCAACCAATGGCATATAATTAACCCCCCTTTTCCCTCCCCTGATCCACTCAGAAAGCAGATAAGGCACGCCACAACAGTTGGGCCATATCGCTTGAAGAATTCCCCACAGAGAAGGTAATTTCTTGAACACTTTATTTTCCACTTGAGAAGTTCTTCTGTCCTTGGCCCTCCCCTCTGATTTCACCACATCTTCTAATGATTTCCTCTCAAGCCAGGGGAACTAGGGAACTGGAATTCCCCTGAAGTCAGTGAATCTAATGTTTTCTTTAGGCACGTGATCCAAGATTGCGAAAAACGGGAGAGAGGAGCCTACAAACAGCCAGAGAAGGGGGGCAAGGAGAGGAAGCAGCTGACTGGAGCCGATATTCTTCAGAAATTTCTCCAGTGAGGAACTGTGTTAGTCCCATGCAGGGAGCAAGTGCATTCATCTTCTTTGGGGATTAAATACAAGTGTCTTTCTTTGGCAGGATTTCTGCCACCATGAAGATCTGGCTGATCCTCCTAGGCCTGGCCGCAACTCTGATACCAAGCTTCTCACAGGTGAGTAGCAAAGGTGTGAGCAACACAGAAAGGGATTGGACTAGATGACATCTTAGGTTACCTTCCAATCAGGGCCACCCCTGCTCCCTAATATTAGGCAGAGTGGTTTGGAGTGCCATGAAAAGCAGGAGAGGGGTTATTTATTGAACAACTTATTAGTGCATTTTTGCTGCCAGGAGAGGGAGGGCTCCTTGTGGGGTGTTCTGCCTCGGGTGCCAAAACAACTTGCCCAGTCTTGGGTAGTTATTTATGCACCTTGACTTGGGGAGGAGGCAACAGTCGTTGTTCTGTTTCAAGCAGCCAAATATATTCAGCTGGCCTTGTTTCCAGCTCTGCGGTTCTGTTATTGCATACCCCTCCCCAGCTTCAGAAAGATCCCTGCTAAAGACAACAGCAAGCCATTCCTCTCCCTGCAGCCTGCTAGACAAGGAGGAAGAGGCAATGGCTGTGTTGTTTATTTTATTTTATTTATTGAATTTATATACCACCCTATACCTGGAGGCCTGAGGGCAGTTCACAGAACAAAATCAGAATGTAAAACCACAAAATATATAATCAAAATAAAAACAACAGCCCAATAACCCCCCCCCAAAAAAAAACACCACCCCACATTTTAAAAGGGCATAGAATGCCCTCTTTGGGCTCTGACCCCGCCCACTGTCAGCTTCAGTCCCACCCACCACTGACATGTAGAAACCCCAGACAGTTTATTCCCTGAGGAAATGTGGCCCTTGACAAAATATTGTCCACCCCTGTCCTAAATGATTCACAGCATGCTTATTTGAAAGTTCACTCCCCTCAAATTGCAGAGGACTGGCTTGCACTACTTTGTTTTGGTTGTAGTCCTTCTACTGGTTGCAGAGGGCTTCTGACCTGGACACATATCAGTCCCAAGGAGCGCTAGAGTCATGCCAAGATGCAGACTGGGAGATTCCTGGTTCACACCTTGCCTAACCTTACCACTGTTACTTCCTGGTTTTCAAGTTGCGTTTGGAACAATGAACTCTCAAACCCTTGTGGGAATCTGTCGCAGCTACAGGTGTGTCCAGCAGGGCCCCAGGACAGTTTAGGATCCACATTCAGATTGCAGTGCTGAACCATCTGCCAGCAGGCTCCTCCTTGTCCTGCTTATTTTAACACATGGGATGCTGAAGCCAATGAGAGCAGCAAAGCTATGGGAGTCTTTCAGTGGCTTCTGGAGAACCGGTGGTGCTCCCTGTTCCCAGAGTTTATGGTGCCTTTATGCCTCTTGAAAGGGCCCTCCAAACTCTATAAAAATCGACATGCACGTGCTCAGGTTTGGGGTTATTTTTAAAGCCACATTATTTTGAGGCTCCATTGACAACCTCAGTATTGCAATGTGGAAGAATGTATGTGAAGGAAATACAAGGCAGCCTGGCTGGTGGAACACTGAGTGGACAGCAACTGCCTTTCCAAGATCCTTCTCTCCCATCCAAGTTTCTCCTTTTAAGTAGGAGGCAAGGAGAACTGGGCTCTATTGCCTGGGCAGGAAAATAAGCCCAAGATTGGTTTTGCTTTCTTTTGAGGCAGTGGGGATTGGAGGGCATTGAGGGTTAATTGGAGAAGGGCTCCTCTAGGGCAGAATAGGGGTCAGAAATTAATTGTAAATTAATCAACTGTGAAGGGTCATCAGGGTGGGTAATTGATGGTAAGTAAATTCACTGAAGGGGCATTGATTTGAATGGGAAGTTAACTGACCTGCCTTCTGTGGTGTGGCTGTTCTGTTGGGGCAGGAAAAGAGGAGTGTTTGGGTGCTCAGATCTCATTTTTTACATTGTAGTCTCTTGGAAAGGTTACTTGTCTCCAAGCACCATCCGTGCTTCTGTCACCTGGGTGTTCCCTTGCAGCAGAAAAATGTAGGATTCAAGAGCAGTTTGGTGTTTTGGGGTCTCTGACCCAACCTCTGCTTTGCACTCAGGTTCTTGGGCAGGCTACTTGTCTCTAAGCACCATCAGTTTGCCTTCTGTGAAATGGGTGCTTTTGGGTTGCAATATCAAATTCAGGGTCAAATATGTGGTTTGGTATTTAGAACTCAGATCCAACCTCTGCCTTGTATTTGCTTTGTGGTCTTGGACACTTGTCTCAATCTAGTCCAATGTTCTCTCTGTGTGTGGTTGTGGACAGCCAAAGCCCTCTGGGAACATTAAAAGTAGACATGAGGACAGCAGCAGTACTGCCTTGTTTATTCTCCTGCATTTAGTATTGAAAGAGAGAGAGATGGGGGGCATGTTATAATGTGGTATGAGCCTCATCTGTGTACATGAGAAAGAGAGGAAGGTTGTTTGTGTTGTCATCTCCTGGGCTTTCCCCATCTCAGATAGCTGCATGTTTTCAATATCATCTTCTATATGTTTAATTCCTTCATCATATTTTTGGGGTGGATAACAAGATCCGTCCAGCAGGCCTGCCTACCTGTCCATCACCTGACATCACAAACTCCACTGCATACAAGTCTTTTGCATGGGGTTAACAGGTGACAATCCCCTTTTGGCCCAGTCATGTCTTTACCTGTCCCACATCCAACATCATATATGACACCACATGTTTGGACTACTGGTCCAAATAAACATATTTGAATTTTAGCTGCCAATCTCTGTTAAATTCAGTTGTGGGCAGCAGAATGGGGTGGCGGCACACACATGAGCTCCAGTCTCCCACATCGCTGCTACATACCGGAAGGGATAGTGGAAGGGGGCAGGTGGTGGCGAGGCTGGTATGGCACAAATGCAGTCCAGTGCTCCTAAGTGTGAGCCGAGGCGTCGATCCAATAAGCTCAATGTCTCCTCCTTCTTCCTTTTGAAGACTGGAGAAGGCCCAAGCCTTATCATGGCCAACAACAGGCCTTTCTGCTCTGGGCAAACAAACAAGAACTTCTGTGAGTGGGCTGGGCTTGTGATATTTGTTCATGTTGGCACCAGCACCTCTGTGTCCTTGGTGCTGGAGGTGCAGTTTCAGTATCTGACGTATTCTCAGGTGTCTCCCCTGAGGAGTGTCTTTATAGACAGGAATGATGGGGAAAGCTGGTGGCTGCAGCTCTTTAGGAGGTGCCTGACTAGATGCACCCAATATCTCAGGGAGGACACCACTCCGACAACCATTTGAAACTTACCCAGGACCCAGCTCCTGACTCTCTTGATCATTGTCCCCCATCTGTCAGCCCTGCCACCTCCTGAGGCTCCAGTTTCACCTCCCTCACCCAGTTCCTCAAGTCACCCAGTTTCTCCCACCTTTTCATTGCAATTATTCATCCACCTGCTCTAGAACCCAACAGAGTTTCTGATTAAGAGAATGAAGCACATTTGTTGGTCATGATAAACCAGAGAACAAAGACTTTCCTAATGGGGATTAATTTCTCTATGACTTCTTGCAACAAGGAGGTGCCAGAAGACAGCATAAGAGAAGCTGAGAATGACAGACCTGAGCCGACTCAACCCACAAACAATGGCATATGGAATTGGTTCTGGAATATCTTCAGACAGGTGTGGTTGTTAATCTGGATTAGAATGGGAATTAGGTCCATTATCTTTAACCCCTTGTCGGGGGGGTTGGACTGGGTGTTCACCAATATGCTCTACCTCTCATTTAAATCGGAACCAGTGACGATGGTGAACGTCCTGTGTCTGGAGGCAGATGGAGGACGGATGGTGATCAATGGATTGAGGATGAATCCCAACAAGACAGAAGTATTATTTCTGGGGGACGGGGGTGGGCAGGTGTGGGGGACTCCCTGGTCCTGAATGGGGTAACTGTGCCCCTGGAGGACCAGGTGTGCAGCCTTGGGGTCATTTTGGAATCACAGTTGTTCATGGAAGTGCAGGTTAATTCTGTGTCCAGGGTGGCTGTTTACACTAGCTGAGACCTGCCTGTGCACTGTCTTGCCAGAGTGGTACATGCTCTGGTTATCTCCCACTTAGACTACTGCAATGTGCTCTGTGTGGGGCTACCTTTGAAGGTGAGATGGAAACTACAGCAATCCAGAATGCAGCTGCCAGACTGGTGACTGGGAGTGGTCGCCAGGACCGTATAACACCGGTTCTGAAAAACCTACATTGGTTCCCAGTATGTTTCCAAACACAATTCAAATTGTTGGTGCTGACCATTAATACCCTAAACAGCCCTGACCTGTATACCTGAAGGGGCATCTCTGCCCCCATCATTTAGCCTGAACCAGCTTGAGGTCCAGCTCCGAGGGCCTTCTGGTGGTTCCCTCACTGCAGGAAGTGAAGTTACAGGGAACCAGGCAGAGGGCCTTCTCTGTGGAATTCCCTCCCATCAGATTTCAAAAAGTTAAACAACTATACAACTTTCTGAAGATATTTGAAGGTAGCCCTGTATCAGGAAGTTTTAATGTCAGAATGTTTCACTGTGTTTTTATATTCTGTTGGAAGCTGACCAGAGTGGGTGGGGCATCCCAGTCAGAGAGGTAGGGTATAAGTAATATCCAAGCTGGTGGCCATCACTGGCTCCTGGGTGTCATGAGCCCTGTGGAGATGTCATGGAAGGAATGGTCAGATCCTGAGGAGAGAGTGGGAGTTTGATGGCTCAGAGAAGGAGCCTAGCAGGTTGGGGGAGGTGAAATTGGGCCTCCAAATAATGTCTGAGCCAGAGGAGGGGGCCAGTGATCAAGGGAGTCAGGAGCTGGATCCTGGGAAGAGTCCAAGCAGGTTGACAGAGAGGTGTTACACCCCTGTGTTATCCGACACCTCTAGTCATGAACTCCCTAAAGTGTAGCCACCACCTCCTCCTCCTGTCAGTTAGAAAACTCTGCCTTCTGGGGAGGTCCTTACAGTAAGTTGGATACTGAGCCAGCACTGACTCCACCTCCATCTCCCACTGGAGACACCAGTGCCAGCATGAACATACCTCACAGGTCCAACTCACTTGGAGGAATGCCCATTTCCTTGCTCAGTCCTGAGATGTGTGATGCTTTCTGCCCTAAGGGCTATGCTTACCCTGTTTTCAATAAGAAGATGTGTGAGGGGCGGAGTGTCTCTTCTTGGATAATCTCAGCTCATTTTTAGCCATGTAATTCATCTGCTGTGTTTTTCCCCCCACTTTGTCTTCCTATGTACCACTCAGTTTTATGCATTCTGAGTCCAAGTCCAAGTTCATCATCCAGCAGTGAGGTCCAGGACACTGTAGGAGCAAATTCCATAATGAAAAAGTACTTCCTTTTATCTGCCCTGAATCTGCCAACATTCAGCTTGTCTATGAATTCTAGTGTTACCAGAGAGTGAAAGAAATATTTTGCCATACCATGCATAATATTATAAACTTCTATCATGCCACACCTCACTCGCCTTTTCTCCAAACTAAAAAGTCCTGGAAGCTGCAATGTTTCTTCAGACTAGAGTCACTCCATCTCCTTGATCATTTTCGTTGCCCTTTTCTGAAGCTTTTCCAAGTCAACAGTATTCTTTTCGAGGCGAGGAGACCAGAACTGCACATGGTATTCCAAATGCAGTCACACCACAGATTTCTAGAATGGCATTGTGCTATAAACATTTTTATTTTCATTTCATTTCCTAATGATCCCCAGCATGGAATTTCCCCCTTTTTCACAGCTGCCGAACTTTCGGCAGACATCTTCATCAAGCAATCCACTGCAACCTCAAGCATCTTGTCCTTCCTTTCAGAGTCCTGAGGTTACGGAAGAGCCAACCCGGGCCACAAGCAGCAGCAACAACAAGGAAACCGGAACATGGCACTTCCACAGCAAGATCCTTAAAGTTTGGGACTCTCAGGTGTGACTATTAATCCTAGGAATATTTGGAAGTGGCCTTTTGCTGGGAATTACTTCTTTCACCTTTGCTTCCTGTTTAGTTTAGATTTTAGTTGTTGTCTGAGAATGCTAATCAGGATTTCTTGTTCTTTTTGCTTTGCATTAGAGATTTGTACCCTAATTATTGAATTTTAACACTCAGCTTTCTAGCCTCTCTCAGCTGTACTCTTACATATCTTTTCAGTAATTAATCTAAATGCTATGAGCATGATTAAGGTACCTCTGGGGTAGCTCTGATATACAACTCCACCACCACAATCTCCAACAAAAGACAAGAGTGCTCTGGCTGCTAGAGCTGATCTCTTTCTATTTGAATAAGAAGCACATTTATTAGCTGCAACACCCAAAATAACATTGATTTATGGTCTAAGTATTGTTGTGAGTTGGTGTGTGTGTGTGTGTGTGTGTGTGTGTGTGTGTGTGTCAGTCTGTATGACACCTTTAGTCCCTTCCGACTCCTGGGGTCCTGTATCCATTAAGGGTTAGATCTGATAGAGGATTCTGTTCTAACTAGCCAACTGTAAGATAATGGCCTTAGCTTAAGTACACTCATTAGTATTACCAAAGAAGCTGCTCACTGCCTAGGGCAAATGGATGGGCCTTTCTCTTTCCCACCTGGCTGGTAGTTAGAAGAACAATGGAAGAGTAGTTGTGTGTGAGCTGAGCAAGAAGGTAGAGAGACAGAGACATGTTTCAGATACATGTTTGCTTGGTGCTGGGCTCTGGGGCTCACCTGGAAACCTAATGAGGAAGCAAGATCAGTTAGGGAGTTAATGCGGTGAGCCCCTCCCCCTGCCCCATCTTAGGCTCTGCTGGCCTTCATTCCAAGGAAACCAAAACCTGGGCAAGCACCCACCCTGAATTGCCCTCCGCTCGGAGATTGAGATAGCGTGTAACAGTACAATAGTGATTTTGAACACATTTTGTATAGAGTTGAACCAAGCTACACGGCTGTGGGCAGCGTGTGGCAGCTCTATCAACCCTGGTGCCTGCCAGTAAAAGCAACTTTAGAAGGTGGAACTAGGGTGATGCCAGCAGGTTCCAAGAACCCTCTTTTTGGGGAGATTTGGGGGGTGATTTGTGAGTTTGTCTGGGCCCTGGGTGAGAGTGAGGGTGGTTGGGTGAAGTCCTGGGTAAGAGTCAGGAAGCTGAGAGGTGTTGGGTGGGGAGCTGTGTCAAAAGAAGGGAAGAATAGATTTACTAGTAATTTGTATTAATATTGCATTGTGTATTTTTGTCACATTTGTTGTTGTTTTAGCTTCCTGTATACATCTTAAATAGGGACGCGGGTGGCGCTGTGGGTTAAACCACAGAGCCTAGGGCTTGCCGATCAGAAGGTTGGCGGTTTAGATCCCTGCGACGGGGTGAGCTCCCGTTGTTCAGTCCCAGCTCCTGCCCACCTAGCAGTTCAAAAGCACGCCAAAGTGCAAGTAGATAAATAGGTACCGCTCCGGCGGGATGGTATACAGCGTTTCCGTGCGCTGCTCTGGTTTACCAGAAGCGGCTTAGTCATGCTGGCCACATGACCTGGAAGCTGTATGCGGACAAACGCCGGCTCCCTCGGCCTATAGAGTGAGATGAGCGCCGCAACCCCAGAGTCATTCACGGCTGGACATAACAGTCAGGGGTACCTTTACCTTTATACCTCTTAAATATATCTAAGATGTATCTTAGATATATACCTCTTATATATCAAGCAGTATTTGAAATGGCATTTTTAATCATCATCTATTAATGGTATATTGCTAACACTATTTGACAGGGGATTCCAGCTGAGAATGAAGATAATGCTACAGTGAAGCTGGAAGAAGGCGAGAGAGAAGGGAGCCCTGAGCAAATGGAAGCTACTCATTTGGAAGTTGCATCTAACAAAAGAGATGGGGAAGCAGAGGACAATGAATGTAAACAGTCAAGAGTCTCTGAGGTTGGTGTCAAGGAATGTCTGGATGACACAGAGCTGCCTGCTGGGGCCACAAACACAGCAGAGCCAGCCACAACAATACCAACAACAGCACGCATTAATCCATGGGCCACATGTGCTCATGCCACTACAGAGGATGAAAAGAAGTTGTTTGAGGCTCTAACTGAATTTTCTGTGGAGTTCTATAAAGCAGCAATCCGACATGAGAACCATGACTCTAACTTGATCTTTTCACCCTTCAGTGTCGCAGTGATGCTCTCCAACCTATTGCTGGGTAAGGCCATACATACCTTCAGGTGTGCACATCATCATTTCAGGCTTAAGACCTCTGCATCTGATATGTGTTTTTTCCCCTGCATGGAAATACGTAGAAAAACAGGCATATATCAAAATGTACAAAGTACAGCATGATTGCTCCTCTGGCAATGAGCAACTGCAGCACATGCCAGCCACATGATTTAATATTATTATTATTTCCCTAAATGGTGTTCCCAGAGCTTCAGCATGTCCTTTCCTTCTCAGCTTCACCTGGTGGACCTCCAGCCCCTCATATATTATCATTTATTCAATTTATTTTCCCCGCTTTCCTCCTTACCTGCTCCATCACTCAAACCAAAAGTGCCAGCGTGTATTACAAAAAGCAACAATGAATGCCTCAGCTCAGCACAGCTTGGCAAATGCTTCCTCGGGTCAGTGTCAGGTCAGAGCTAGAGGGGACATAACCAATGGTCAGCACCCCACTTTCCCCTGAGTCACCCTGCTCTCTTCCTGGTCCTGTTGGTGTTGTGGGGCGGGTTGTCACTCAGTCCTTAATAAATTCCTCACTAAATTAAGAGAAGCCATGGCCTGTGCAATGACAGATACCTGCTCCTCACAACCCTGTCTTTGCCATCCAGGCACCTGCAGTCAAACCAAGGACCGTCTTGAGAGGCTGCTCTTCTATCCTGAAGGATTCACATGTGTCCATAGAGCACTAGAGAGTCTCCAGAAATCAGAGGCATTGACCTCTGCCAATGCAATGTTTTTCCAACCAGGTGAGTAAACTACCAGGTTCAAGATTCCCATACACCGTCTTCTCTCAGGTAAGGTCTTATTCACACTGACAGATGTGTGTTTCAAAACAGAAAACATCTGTGGAAATTGGTTTTAAGCTGTGGAACATAGCTGAAATGTTCTCCATATTATTCATTTATGGATTATAGCTGGATTAAAGGGTTAGGGTGGCGCTGTGTTCTAAACCACTGAGCCTCTTTGACTTGCTGATCAGTAGGTTGGTGGTTTGAATCCCCTTACAGTGGTGAGCTCCTGTTGCTCTGTCCCAGCCAACTTAGCACCAGTGCAAATACCGTAGATAAATAGGTACCACTGCGGCAGGAAGGTAAATGGCATTTCCATGCTCTCTGGCACTCGTCACGGTGTCCCATTGCGCCAGAAGTGGTTTAGTCATGCTGGCCACATGACCCGGAAAGCTGTCTGTGGACAAATGCCAGCTCCTTTGGCCTGAAAGTGAGATGAGCGCCGCACCCCATAGTCGCCTTTAACTGTCCAGGGGTCCTTCAACCATTTTTTATAGCTGAATTCCCCAAACTGTTTACATCAGATATTCAATCTCTTGTGGTTACCAGTCTCTGGGCTAAAGCATCCGCCTCCTGCAGTGCTAATAAACTTGATTTGAGTCTGTCCTGGTGCACATCTCAACCCTGCAATATGAAGTATGGCGGTAGAGCAGAAATAATGAACATTCATGAGACCAAGAGGTTGTAACAGATGGATCTGTGAGCAGGATCCTAGTTATTGTATTTTAAAGATTATTGTATTTTAACGCTTTGTTGAAAGCCGCCCAGAGTGGCTGGGGAAACCCAGCCAGATGGGCGGGGTATAAATAATAAATTATTATTATTATTATTATTATTATTATTATTATTATTATTATTAATACCTGCTGCTCTTGACCAGATTTTAGCTACAGGAAATTATATGGCTAGCCAGTTCCTATAGAACACCCCCACTCACACGAACCTTTAAAAAAAAAATCATGTTTAAATTACAGGTAGGTAGCCGTGTTGGTCTGCTGTAGTCGAAACAAAATAAAAAATAAAAAAATCCTTCCAGTAGCACCTCAGAGACCAACTAAGTTTGTTATTGGTACTGTATGAGCTTTCGTATGCATGCACACTTCTTCAGATACTGAAGATTTTGAAGAAGTGTGCATGCACACGAAAGCTCATACCAATAACAAACTTAGTTGGCCTCTAAGGTGCTACTGGAAGGAATGTTTAACTTAGTTATGGTTGTCAACTACCAATTTATGCCTTTTAAATGTATGGCTGTCTGACCTGTGAAAACATGGTGGGAACATGTTTAGGAGGGGCATGTGTGTTAGCACAAAGCTGCTCTCCTGGCACTGGCATCGCTACCAGGGCCGTCTTACCCATAAGCGGTGCAGGGTACCTGGGTGCTGGTCTCTCAGGAGTGCCAGGCCGAGAGTCTGGGGCCAGAGAGTTGAGTCTGGGGAAGAGCCCGCCCTTTGGTCAGAGCGCCGCGGCCGGCTCTTCTGCTGCGGGCGGCTCTCCACCCCAACCCCCTACCCTCCTGTCCAGCGTCTGACGGCAGAGTTGTTGTCAAAGTCTTAAGGTGCCGTGGCAGCACGGGACCAAAGCGAGTGGGTGCTCCGGGTCCCCAGACGGGCTTTCGTGAGCCGCCCGCAAAGGCTTGCCACTTGGGTGCCCGGCGGCCACCAACCTTAACTTTCCTCCTTCCCAAATTTTAGGCGCCTTGCTGGAGACGGAGGGCAACATGTGAGCAGGGAGGGCAATGCAGGCGACAAAGAAATCGGCTCGGCGGAGTCCCTGGCCATTTGATTTGATTTGTAACCCCCTCCCTGTCGCCAACACCCGGCATCCGACTGAGCTCTGGCCTCAGCAGCTCCGTCCAGAAGGCAGGGGGAGCGCCGGGCAGATTTTTGCACCCCGGCGCCGCATATGCTTAAGACAGCCCTGATCGCTACTTAGCAGGGTGAGGTAGGGTAGCAAGATTGGAGCAGCAAATGTGCACCAGCATGACCATTGAAGGTTGTGACGATGCAGGTGCAACAGCAAGGCTGCTGGATTAGTGGTCCTGCAGGTGGAACCTTGCACCCTTGACCCCACCACTGCCCTGCGCCCAAACCCCATCCAGATAAGCAGCAGTAGCAATGCCAGGAAGGCAGCTCTGCAACACCACCATTCCTGCCACTACTGAAAATGTTCATGTGTTCCACAGCCATGATAGCCAGCTCTGTAAATACCTGGCGTTTAGCATGGGTTAAGGAGTCCTCTCAAGATAACCCACAAGAGCAAGAAGTATGTCTCAAGGGGGTATTTTTCTGTCTTTGGTTTTTTTTTCTTGATACACAGCTCTCCCCTTGGAAAATGATTTCCTCAACCTGACAAGGATGTTCTATAAAACCAAACTGGCTCACCTTACTAATAACAGCAACCAGGATGTGACGGACATCAACAGTTGGGTGAGCCAAAGTACTAACAAGAAGATCAAGAAGATTGTGAATGAGCTGGATTCTGATGCCAAGATGATACTCCTCAATGCTGTCTACTTCCACTGTAAGTAGGAAGGTTCTAGGGCCTCCTGTCCCCCAACGTCTGATCCAGAGAGACTGCTCACCCAAAGCCAGTTTGGCTTCCCTACCCTTTGGCACTCAATTCCTGAAACACTGGTCCCCAGGCAGATTCCAGTTAGCCCCCTTTCCCCCACACCATTGCATGTCTCGTCTCGAGGCTCCACCATTATTGAGCTTTTATATCACTTTAAATTTCAAGAGACCTCCCATCGGTTGACTTATCTCAACAAAAATCGATATATATGATATAGAAATACAAAGCCCACACCCAATACAAGTTACAGGTAGGTAGCCGTGTTGGTCTGCCATAGTCAAAAAAATAATAATTCTTCCAGTAGCACCTTAGAGACCAACTAAGTTTGTTCTTGGTATGAGCTTTCGTGTGCATGAAGAAGTGTGCATGCACGCGAAAGCTCATACCAAGAACAAACTTAGTTGGTCTCTAAGGTGCTACTTAGGGATCCAGGTGGTGCTGTGGGTTAAACCACAGAGCCTAGGGCTTGCTGATCAGAAGGTTGGTGGTTCGAATCCCTGCTACGGAGTGAGCTCCCGTTGCTCGGTTCCTGCCCACCTAGCAGTTCAAAAGCACGTCAAAGTGCAAGTAGATAAATAGGAATCGCTCTGGCGGGAAGGTAAACGGCGTTTCCGTGCGCTGCTCTGGTTCACCAGAAGCGGCTTTGTCATGCTGGCCACATGACCCAAAAGCTGTACGCCGGCTCTCGGCCAATAAAGCGAGATGAGCGCCGCAACCCCAGAGTCGGACACGACTGGACCTAATGGTCAGGGGTCCCCTTTACCTTTACCTAAGGTGCTACTGGAAGGATTTTTTTTATTTTTTATTTTGTTTTGACCCAATGCAAGTGTTACTGATGAGAAAGATGATGTGCTACATATAGCCCCCATCTTATAGGATTCTTAACTGCACAGGAAGCCTACACTGGTAGAGAGGTCTCCCCACAAGTGGAAGGCAATGAAGCCAGCAACAGGAATATGATGGTTGATGCAAGGCAAATGACTTATTCGCCCTTATCCCACACAATGGATGTAGACATGCTGGGCTCTTGACACTCCTGCAGCCAGAATCCTCACTGTATGCATACCCAAACAAAAATACTAGCTGGAGAAGGGAATGCTCTTTTATATAGATATATGGGGGGGGGGAGAGAGTAGTGTAGATCCTCCCTGCTCCATAACAATTAGTAACAATGGTGCTTGGAGAGCATAAATCCATTCTGGAAGCAGCCAGTATTTGGCTGGGACAGGCAAGCTGTGACTCTAGTAGGGACAGGACTGTGCTTCATCAATGCCAGGTTGTGAAACGTATAAAGAGGAGTGAGTAGGAAAGTTCAGGGACTTTCTTTAGCATTACCCCTACAGATGCAAGTTTAGATTGTGGGTTAATTAAATATGAAGTATGGTGTCTTTTTCTTTTATTCAAAAACGCATAACTTACTCTGCAACCTGATGATAGGGTGGATTCTCGTGATACCAGACATGTCGTCATCCAACAAAACTTCTTAGCAGGAGACTCGGGAAAGACAAAGGGATGTACTTCTTCATACAGCACCTAGTTAAGCTGTGGAACTCACTGCCACAAGACATGGGGATGGAATATTTGTGTTTTTATAGTTTTAACTGTAAACCTCAGTCTGGGAAAAAGCATCATATAAATGGTGGTGATGGTGGTGGTGATAGCCACTACGCATAATGCCTTTATGTCATGCTTGTGAAGCTTCCTGGAGGCCTATGGGTGGCCAGTGTGTAATGTGTACTTTTTAGTTGGATTCAAGCAGAGCTCTTCTGGTGTTTATGCCTCAATAGGCTGATCCAAGCTCTTCATCTTTTCAGCCAAGTGGAAGGAAATGTTTGTAAAGAAAGACACAAAGAAGGAAAAATTCTACCGCCCAGGCTCAACTCCCATCCATGTTCAAATGATGATGAGTAAGAAATACCCAATGGCCTCCTTCATCGACCACAGCCTGCAGGCTAAGGTAATGCCTATGGGGATTGGGAGATGCTTACCTTTTCAATTTCGAAGACCTGGTTCATACACTCTAGCAGGGATGGCTTGCAACAAAGAAAGCAATATATTAAAAAAAAATTATTAATGCAATGAACATACCTATAGAAGCAAAAACTAGTATCAGCTTGGCTTAATGTTTAGCACTCCCATCCAAGAACCTTGGGAACTGTAGTTCTAAGGTGGTAATAATTGCTTTCGTTCCTAGCAAAACTACAGTTTCCAGGTTTCTTAAAGTTAAACTGGTTTCACACTTGGTGAAACTTGCAGTGCAGGGATGCTCTTATACCCTCAGCTCCTAAGGCATTCCTGTTCTTTGGTGGTCCCACCAGCTTGACTATCTTGTGCCTGTCTTGGGTTTCTCCTTGAACAGTTGCTCCTGCTGTTGAACTGGGTCACATCTGTAAAGACTTAGGCTAGTTTGGTTTGTCAATTGCTTCTCACAGCTGGTGGAAGTCCCATAGCAATTTGTAGAACAGAAAACAAAAGTACAGTTCAATCAAATAACAATTAAAAAAACCCAGAACAAATATATTGCAGTCATCCAAAAAGTCACCAAAATACAAAACATAACCAACAGGAGAATGAACACCAAACAGGCTTAGCGTTCCTTATATAAATAACCGTTTTATGATTTGTGTGTGTGTGTTAACTTTACTTTGTTGAGCTCACACGAAACTCTTTCTTCTTTTCCAAATATAAAAGGGAGAGGGGGGAGGAGGAGGAAAAATGGAAAGCAGCAAATTAGAGCTATACCATATTGGTCTGAATATAAGCCACAGTTTCCCCCCAATTCTGGTTTGTATAAAACCTAAGTGTGGGATAGCCAGTCTAATATATGCAACATGCTTAAGTCTAATTAATGCATGACGGGGTTAATGCCATGGTAGAAGCAGTCCTACCAGGTTTCTTCTAGGTCAGGGGTGGCCAACTCCCAACAGACCGTGATCTACTCACAGAGTTAAAAACTGGGAGTGATCTACCCCCTTTTGGGGGGTTCAGGTCAAAGTTGTTGAGATTTTTTTAGGGAGAAGGAAAACCCCGTTTTTTAGGGGTGCAGGGGAAAGTTGTTGAGCTTTTTTAGGGGGGTTGATGAGCATCTTTGGGGGGAGCCAGTGATCTACTGGTGATCTACTACCGACATCCAATGATCTACCAGTAGATCACGATCTACCTGTTGGACATGCCCGTTCTAGGTCATTTCCCCTTGCCTTGGGAGGAAATAGGTAAGCAAGTCTATTGTCCCTGCCACACATGTGAAGAGGTTTGAGCTGGTTGCTCCAGCTTAGCTGCATGGCTCTCACCAGCCAAGCCACTCTTGAGTTTCTATACCAATAATTTAGGAACTTTCACCACTTTGTAACTAAGCTAAGCTTTACTGCCTGTGCGACTTTTCTGAAGCTCATGAATCTGACCTTTGGAGAGTTTGTAAGTAAAGAATTTTTTTTTTACCTTGCCAAACATGTGGTCTTTTCCTCTGTTGGGGGAAAAAGGGGAACTTTGGGAAGAAGCTTTTAAGAGTACATTTTGGAACTCATTTGGAGGGGCATATTTTAAAGGTCCAGCAGCCTATATACCCACACTTTATTTTGCTTCATATTTTGCGATTTTAAATATCTGCTGGGGTACTTGCCCCAAACCTAGATCTTGCCGTGTGTGTGCGTGTGTATGGAAACCACATAGATGGCTTACTCTCCAGGTGGTGCAATGGGTCAGTGCAGCTGGCTGTTAACTTCAGCCATTTTTGTAAAAGGATCTCACACCCTTCTCAACAAGTGGTGCTGGTTGCCCAGTGAGTTGTTCATTGTGAGATGAGTTCAGAAGCTGCATCTGGTTTTGTGTTGTTGTTGTTGTTTTAGATTGTAAAAAGCACATACCAGATACTTACAGTACGTAGATATAGTTTCAAAGAGATCTCGTTTTAGCAGTGTGTGGGATCTATAATCAGGGGAATCTTGTGTTTCAACCAATACAGCATTGGAAAAATGGGGTGCTCCTCTAAAGCAGGGTGCATGAGAATATGGGAGAAAGGCAGGCGACTGATGGTGTTTAATTTGCTAGGTCGGCCGACTGCAGCTGTCTAACAACATGAGCCTGGTCATCATCATGCCCCGCTCCATAACTCAAAATCTCACCGAGGTGGAGGAGCGCCTCAGTGCAGATGTCTTCAAGTCAGTGATGGCCAAGCTGGAGAGAATCCATTTCAAGCCTACCGTGGTGTACCTACCCAAATTCAAGGCGGACACTTCCCAAAACCTCATGGAGATAATTGGGGATATGGGTAAGAAAAATAAAGCTGGAGAGAGGAGAAATGAGCTAAAGGCAAAGAAGCATTGCTCCTTTTCAGCATGAAGGATAGGTTGTGTCAGTGATAGAAAGAAACACTAACCCCCACACTCCACCAGCCTATCACCAGTATATTTAATTCACTCAAGCCCATGAAGAAGCTGATTTCACACCATTGTTCACAGAGCAGGACTGGCTGCATGGCTTTAAGTGTCCTCAACTGCAGAGAGAAAGTGCTTCTACTCCACTCCTTCTCCCCAAACTAGATTTCTTGGGATAAGAAAAACAGATCGAAGCAGCACTGGGAAAACATGGGTGGTGGTTTACAGGACAATAACCATGTCATATGAACCCTCCATTAAATATGAGTTAACAGGGCATAGTTATTGCACAATAAATGCCTCAGCTGGAAGCCACCAACCTCAATGTATTCCAGTATTAACAGTATTGTCCTCCTATATGTAACACTATTGAATGCTACGTGGAACCTCCATTTTAATTCTACCTCTAGCTAATTATGGGAAAGCATTGCCTTGGAAGTACTACAATGTTCGCAGGCATGTACACTCAGGGATCTCTTCCCCCGTAGCTCTGCTTTGATGCCCATTTCCAGCCAAAGGAGAAGAGGGTCCAGGTTTTATCCAATATTATCTTTATGCATTTAATCCAACCTTCTGCTTTCAGATTTTGGCTTTTTCTACGATGCCGATCTGTGCGAGATCTCCACGGATGATGACTTGGCCGTGTCCAGTGCTCACCACAGGGCTGTGCTGGAAATCAACGAAGAAGGAGTGGAAGCGGCCGCTGCCACAGTTGTCTCCCTGGCACGCACAGCCAATATCTTTGACGTGTCTCAGCCCTTCCTTGTTGCAGTGATGAGGGATAATGGGTTCCCAGTCTTCATGGGGCGCATCAACAACCCACAGGCAGCATAACGTTTTCCTCCTTGCTCCTGCCAGCTTCTGCCAGACACCCACAGGATTGCCCCTGGCTCAGCCTTCACTTTTTACACATGAAGCCTTGTGCAAGTGGCTGTAACATGTTCCTTTGGCATTTCCCCCCATTTTAGTCTTTTGCATTATAATTTTATCCTCCCATTCCTATGTTTTATTTTTTAAAGATGGTTTCCCTCCCCCTTGTCATTTTTCTGTGATTTTTATTTTGTCCTTCCTTTGCATCACTGAGCAATCCAGCTGCTCCGATTTATGCAGCAGGCTGGAAAGGAGGTCTCCTCTGTCAAGAGGTCCTCCTCCTCTTCCTCCTCCTCCTCCTCTTCTTCTTCCTCCTCCTCCTCCTCCTCCTCTTCCCCATGTAACCACTGCAACAAACCATTCAGCCTCTTCCATTTCGCCTTCATAAGGAATAAAGCGAAACTATACTGGCTCACGGGACTGTGTTACTGCCATGTCTGAGGCAGAAGTGCGCCTGTGTTGTGTTGCTTTAGGCTGCAAGTGGAGGCTCAGCCAATTAAATGGTTCTCCAGACCAAGGAAGGGAACCTACCGCCACTAGCTACATTCCCTCAGCGGATTGTGTCATGGCCTGCATGCCCATAATGGGCAGAGTTGGAGCAAAAAAGGACAACCCAGAGCCAGAAACGGGGGGGGGGGAGGCTTATGCTTTTCCTTGCTTCAGGAGACAAGGATGTCAGGAGTCAGAGCACACTTACAGGATAGACCTGCAGGTCCAAGGTCCACAGTTTATGGTCAAGAGCACTGCCAGGTCTTGTGCCTGTGGTCCTTCAGGCTTGGAAGTGGCTCAGCTTCTGCCTCTGATCCTGGTCTGTCTATCAGATATGGTGGCAGCTGGGATGCTGTAAGGCTTGACTGGCCTAGTTTGGCCTTGCTTCTACCTAACTCCATCTCTTGCTCCATACAGTTCCCTTCCGCGAGTGCTAGGTCCTCCTCTGATGAGGACTCCTGGAGTGGAGAGCATGACTAGTGAGCCACTTGCTCTAATAAGGGTTGTGAAAATACAGGGAGGCTTCTTTAGCCTATCTTTCCTAGGCCATCCCTTGTTAATGATGCTAATTTAGAAAGCTTCTGGCCTTACTGATGTGATCCAAAGGAAAGGAAAGCAATACGTTTGGCACCCGTTTGGCTGCAGGAGTTGCTGGAAAGAAGTGTACAAGGCGCCATCCAACCATCTTAGGGACTCTACTCCTGATTTGTGTAGGCTTTACTCCTTAGCTTGTCTTCTCCTAAAGATATCCCGCAAGGCAGCTGAGGTTTAGGATCAGAGTTTTCCTTCTCCTAGATGGGCTGGCTACCTTCCTAGCTTGACCTGACCCTTACTTCCCTCTACGGCACGTGAAAAAGCCTGCCTTCTTGACTGTTGAACCTGCTACTGGTCTAATCCGCTCAATCCACTGGAGCCTGTCTTTGCATGCAGGGGAAGTCCCTAACTCACCAAGGGTTTGAGACCCGTTGGCTGCCCTCACCTGGTTTAGCTGGCCAGTCAAAGCTGTTCCCAGGGTGTGGTCACTGTCATATGCTGACAGCTTCTAGGAGCCACAGGTGAGAGCTGAGTGCAGGGTGGAGACCAAAGGTGGACAAATGACCCCAGAATGAAGGGAGCACATATCATTTTCTAATGGAAAAAGTGTTATATTCCTGGAGTCAGACACATAGAAAAGCATCTGAGTTTATTTAAAAATTTCAGACTCTGACATCACAATGTAAGTGCAGCTGGATATTTCTTGATACATACTTCAGTTGATTTTTTAAAAAAAAAAACCCTGATATTACACAATGTTCAACTTCATATTATACAATATATTACAATAAAAAATAAAATACATTATTATTATTATTATTAACTTATTATCATCATACATAAATAGGTTAACCAGTTAGTAGCCAATAGGGCCATGCACCGGATTCATTAACCAATTGCAGCATACTGTGGCCTTAATTAACCAATCGTTTGTTGACACATACCAAACGTATAATGTCACCATTGTCTATTGGCAGTAGAAGTTGGTGGCTGAAGATTGTTACATGAAATCTATTAAGCAAATCTGTGGCTTGAAATTGGTTACATCAAATCCATTGCTTGAAATCTCCACTGCTTTTAACATTTAACATTTCAGCTTTATGACTAAGAAATTCTACTTTTTTTATTTATAAAAATATCTATAACTCATAAATATACATATATATCTATAATGGTGGTGTGCAATATAATTATATGCCACCGGCTCATTAAAAAACCATAGTAGTATACAATCAAATCATTAAAGTATCATTAAATTGTTAGCTATAATAATAATATAATAATAATTTATTATTTATACCCCGCCCATCTGGCTGGGTCTCCCCAGCCACTCTGGGCGGCTTCCAAAAGAACATTAAAATACAATAATCTATTAAACATTAAAAGCCTCCCTAAACAGGGCTGCCTTCAGATGTCTTCTAAAGGTCTGGTAGTTGTTGTTCTCTTTGACATCTGAAGGGAGGGCGTTCCACAGGGCGGGCGCCACTACCAAGAAGGCCCTCTGCCTGGTTCCCTGTAACTTGGCTTCTCGTAGTGAGGGAACCGCTCCTCGGCACTGGACCTCAGTGTCCGGGCTGAAAGATGGGGGTGGAGACGCTCCTTCAGGTATACTGGACCGAAGCCATTTAGGGCTTTAAAGGTCAGCACCAACACTTTGAATTGTGCTCGGAAACGTACTGGGAGCCAATGTAGGTCTTTCAAGACCGGTGTTATGTGGTCTTGGCGGCCGCTCCCAGTCACCAGTCTAAGCTAAGAATATTAACAACAAATGACCAACAGTGAATCTACCGTAATTAACTCTCTGAAAATGCTTAGCAAAACAGGCACCCCAACAGAGATGATGATATCTCCTGGAGTGCTATTTGCCAGTCCTCCACATGCCAAATAAATAAGTTTTTCTCAGAGAGAAACCCACCAAATAAGCAAAGGAAGAGGTGGGTTGCAAGATGAATATGCATGGCCAAGGCTTTAACTAAAAATATATATTTCCAGAGTCATTTTGCTATCACCAATCAAAATGTCACAAAATTGGGAGCCAGTGTTTGATTCCACAATGAAGCAGGAGGAGGGGGGGATGAGGAAAAAGCTGGCTTTGTATTGAAGCTGTAACATCTGGTCAAAAATTCATGTTTGTTCTTTGGGGATGTGGCTATAGAGAGTGACCAATGACCATGAAGACTGACTGTGCTTCAGAAGGTTGTGTAGAAGAAGAAGAAGAGTTTGAATTTGATATCCCGCTTTATCACTACCCGAAGGAGTCTCAAAGCGGCTCACATTCTCTTTCCCTTCCTCCCCCACAACAAACACTCTGTGGGGTGAGTGGGGCTGAGAGACTTCAGAGAAGTGTGACTAGCCCAAGGTCACCCAGCAGCTGCATGTGGAAGAAGAGCGGGGAAGCGAACCCGGTTCCCCAGATTACGAGTCTACCGCTTTTAACCACTACACCACACTGGCTCTCTTTGGGAGCTGATGCTCTTTGGGAATGTGCATATGTGGACTCTCCATGCGGGCTATAGATATTGCGGCTGCAATGGTGAGTTTCTGGACTTCAAGATGCACGACTGCACCGCTGCCTCCAGTACACAGACCCAGACTCTGAGACCCAGTTTTGTATAGAGTAGTGCTTGTACATAGAATGCCTCCTGCACACACACATAGGCCCCTGTCCCTCTTCTTGCGAAGAGCCTCACGGCATCTCTACATCCCACCTTCTGAATGAAGGTCAAATCATACATATGGAGGCTGAGGCAATCATGATGTACCCACTCAGTCCATGGTTAGGAGGAGTCTGCACATGAATGTGCCCTTGTCATCTCAGCTGCAGGAAAATTTGAGGTGCTCCAAATACTCCAGCAGCTCCTGGGCGAGGCGGGGTCCTTTAGTGAGCTCGTCCCATTGATCAGTAACGGTCCAGGAGATTCTGCAGGCATCAGCAGAACATGGGGCTGTGGGCAGCAGCTGGAAATAAAAGGCATGAAGAACCTGAGTCAAATGTCGAAGCACAACCATACAAACGCAGCATGTTCAGCAGGCAATGGCACATGCAACTGAAGTAGGAGAGCATTCCACATCAGCAATGCCAACTTAAATAAATGGGGAGTCCATGTAAACCCCGCCCAGCATAATCGATCACAAGACACGGTGCGCCATTTGAATGGTAATGTTCATTAACTTTTTGGGGGGAAACCCCTCAAATATTCTATTGGGGGAAGCGGAGAGACCTCGGCCGCTAGGAGTTGGCTCCTATGCTCCACATATAGGACTGTTGGGTCTCGCAATCAGATTAATGGTCTCATAAACTAGGAAATCTATTTGAGATTCTTCCCACATGATTCTTTAAAAATAAATCTGAATATGAAAGATTTCCATTATGTGCACCTGTAACATTTACAAGTTTAAAGGATCAGTTAGGACTCAAAAGTAGGTTTCCCTTTTCAGGATGACAGCAATGGGCAAATGGGGTGTCCATCATTTTTCAGGCAGAACTCTAGTCCCATTAACAGCTAAAAGGCAGAAATTCAGTAGGCATTTCCCCCATTACTTTGTATTCTTGCTGGGGAAAGATACTCCTGTCACATTTGCCAGGAAAAGGGGGGAAGTTGCAATGCTGCATATACCGGGTGGCATTCCCAGTCCCACAGAGAAACATAGGAAGCCTGCCCAACTCTTGATCATCCGCATCTATCTGTGGAAGAAACACTCTGGAATGGGATGTTTAATGTAACTACAGGTTGTTATCCTGGGAGCATCATATACCAACTGTGGAATGCTTGTTTCACAAGCAAATCCTGAAGAAGCGGCTCTTTTACCTTCATTTTCTTGACAGTGTTTTCTAGCTGGTTGAGGTACTTCTGGCAATATTCAGTTTGCCTATGGATGTTGGGTCTCATTCTGCCACCAATTGGTCTGATGATCCCTGCATAATGCTGGAAGCACTTTGTGTACTGACACAGTCTCGTGTCAATGGTGCCCTGTCACACAAGAAAGATGGACACCTTTACTGAGCACGTAGTCTATTTAAGCAGTTATGTGTAAAATGTGCAAAGATGGCCAGATTGCATTTTGGAAATGTTAAGTGCAGTGTTCATGGTTAGTTAGAACTCTCAGATTCAGCACAGGGCTGAGGTACCGTACTGTTAACAGAGGCGTAGAAGACAGAGTTTTGACAAGTACAGTCGTACCTTGGAGGTTGAAGGCAATCTGTTCCAGAAGTCCATTCAACTTCCAAAACATTCAGAAACCAAAGCACAGCTTCCGACTGGCTGCAGGAAGCTCCTGCAGCCAATCGGAAGCCATGGAAGCCCCATCAGACGTTTGGGTTCCAAAGAACATTCGCAAACCAGAACAGTCACTTCTGGGTTTGCAGTGTTCAGGAGCCAAAACGTCCAAGTACCAAGGCGTTCGGGATCCAAGGCACGACTGTATGTTTTTTGCCTCCACAACAGGACAAAACATGCAACGCCCATTCAGATACTCTTTTCTATGAAACTACCAAATTCCTACCTCCTGTTGAAACCGGCATCCCTAGAATTTGTCCTGAGCCCATCTAGTCCAGCATCCTGGTCTCACAGTGGCCAACTAGATGCCTGTGGGAAACCTGCAAGCAGGCTCTGAGCACAAGAACATTTTCCCTGGTATTCAGAAGCATTGCTACCTCCAACTAAGGAGACAGAGCAGAGCCATCATGGTTAGTAGCCATCGATAGCCTTAACCTCCATGAATCTGTCTTATCCTCTCTTAAAACCATCCAGATTTGGGGGCCATCACTGCCTCCCGGGTGAGGAAGTTCCAAAATTTAACTATATGCCGTATGAAGAATTACTTTCTTTTATCTGTCCTAAATCTTCCAACATTCAGCTCATTTGGATCCCAGTGCATTCTAGTGCTATGAGAGAGGGAGGAAAACTTTTCTCCATCTGCTTTGAAATTTATACTGCTTTGCAAAAAATTGTATGTTAGGCAAAGTTGTTTAAAAAGAAATTGCAAATTGATGTGGAGAACTGAAGTAATATAATGAAAAAGTAGGAGAAACCAAAATTGACAGACTTCCCCATTCCTGCCCTAGACACAGATACTGGCCCCACTCTTCCTCTTGCCAAATGCCTCCTTACCAGGTCAGTGGGCTGGGACACAACGCCATTGTTCCTCAGGATACACACAGGTCCTCTGAGCTCTCTGCCTCCATAACCATCATCCTGCAAATTTGAAAAACAAAACAAAACTTGGATTCCGGAACTGGCACAAACCAATTTTAATTGTGAAAAGTAAGTTATATATTCTTTGTCTTTCAAGCATTTGAAACTATTTCTACTTTTATGAAATTTGGTGTGCTTCCCCTCCTCTGCTGAAACAGCTGAAAGATTTTATTACAACTTAGTATTCCTATTCCCCCACACACAAACTTTAGTAAAATGTTGAGAGCTAGTGCAGTCCTGTCAGCAGAGTTGCCTGTGGTCTGGACTCAACAATTCACCTGTAGACTCAATAAAGGTGTTAAAGGAGTCACCATCCCACAAATGCAATAAGGGTGAAGGGACTTTACTTATATTTAGGATCTGATTCATCATCTCTAGTACTGTAGAGTCAGGAAGGAATGTTCACTAGGGTAGCAGAACTGCCATCCTTTGTGGCTTGTGTTTTGTGTTTTTCTGTTGAATGATCTGAAGCGGAGCTATTTGTTCTCCAAAATAACTCGCTGTAGATTCTACAGATTGATAGGCTGGAGGTGGAAACAGATGGGAGTTGTGAAAGAGGACTGAACCCAATAACCTCTTGTTTCCTTCCAAGGCTATGAATTGTAAGAGTGGGGAAATAATGGCCCGTCGTCACACAAGATTGTAGTGGGAAGGTCGAGGTACGAAGCTTAAAGGCTGTCAGTCCAATCCTGAACACATTCACTTGGAAGCAAGTCCCACATGCTGCCGATCATGCCTGACCTTCCACTGCTGATGTCCTAATGACTGCAGAAGGTGGGAATAAGCAGGACTTTGTATATTGAAAACCAGGGACAAGGGAGACCTACAACAAAATGTTGCTGTGTGACATGCTTCTGTTCAAGGTTCCAACCACTCCAAGCCATTCCTATTCCTACTAAGTATTTTGTTTAAAAAACAAAAACAAACTCAATAGCCAGGGGATTAATTTACTCCCCTAAATATTATTATTATTTACTTCTGCAAAACATGGGGCTGTTGATACTTCCCTCTTGTGTGTGGATGTTTTGGCTACTTATGCATGATGACTCAAAAACCTGAGATCATTCTTAGTATCTAGATGCTGCTGCTGCTGCTGAAATGTAGGACAAATTGGTACTGATCCTGCCCTGGAAGTCATGTGCACCACACAGGACACTGCCTGCTGCTTGGAAACACAGGAGCGCATGGCCAGCAGCATTAAGCCAACTAAATGTTAGATTGTACGTAATTTTAGTCAGCGATTCCAGTCGAACCAAAATATTTGGATCTATTTCAGCTGACACCCTAGCCCTCAGCATTTGCCAACAATGCCAGTAACTCATGGCTGAGCTGGTCCAGTTTACAAAAGCACATTTCTTTGCTGGCCCCACATTCGTCAACATCTGGAATGGCTCTACTAAATTCTACTCTCAGCCGAGTGGAAGGATGGGTCCCTCGGAGAGAGAAAAGAAGGCAGTGACACAGAAAGTGGGTGATTCATTCTCGTACATACCACTAAGGTCTTGTAAAGATCCCTCAGGCATTTCTTCAAGCGACTGATAATGGAGATGGCATTGGGCAGTTCTTCTGCACATGTTGGTCCGGCCTCAGTGGGGCATCCCTGACTCAAACTGCAAAGCACAGTCATCAGTGACACCACAGATACAAATGTGTGCCGTCCTGTAATAAACATAAGGATTGCGTCATCAGACTTAACATTGAGACAAATTGTGCAGTGAAATGCTATTTCATGCTTCTTCAGAAGGAAGTCACATAATAATAATAATAATAATAATAATAATAATAATAATAATTTATTATTTGTACCCCGCCCATCTGGCTGGGTCTCCCCAGCCACTCTGGGCGGCTTCCAGCAAACATTAAAATACATTAACACATCACAGATTAAAAACTTCCCTGAACAGGTGTTTTCTAAATGTCATGTAATTGTTGATCCTTTTAACATCTGATGGGAGGGCGTTCACATGGCATTCACTGGAGTTTACTCTCAAGAGCGTATCCATAGGATGGGTGCTTTAATGGCCTTAATCTCCACACAAGAAGGCCAACATGGAAATAGTAAAGGTAGACTCCAAGGCGGTGCTAAGGCAATAGTTCCATTGGTGGGAGAATTTCTGCTTAAGTAACAGAACATTCTCCCTCCTCTAGCCTTCCCCCCTGACACCCTGGAGCTGGTTTTGGAATGACGCAAGGCATGCAGGTGGGGAGGAGAGGGAGGAAATCCCATTGTGTAAGCGGAAATCCTTGGTTAGTTGGACAAGATAGTAAAATAACTGATAGTAAAAGACCGAATACTGACTAGAATCACTGCTCTAAAGAAATAATTCAGCAAATGTATTGATGATCACACACCATTTGAATGGCAATGCCCTTCACTTCCCTCAAATATTTTACTGGGGGGCAAACGGACTTCGACCCCTAGAAGCTGGCTCCTACATTGCAACATGTATATAGTGTATAAACAGAGAATGTGTGTTTCGTGTTGGTGAGCCTAACAGCTTTACCGAAACTTCCGCAGTGCACACACAGAGAGCAAGATTTATAGGTGTTGAAGATAAACATGCCCCTCAACATTTTTATATGTGTAGGTATCTTTTCTCCATGCTTTGCAGCAAAGAAACCTCTACAGACTGGTGAAGTCTTTAAATATAAATGTTACGTTAGGCATTGGAAGGCTGAAATATCATTTTCTGGCAGCAGGAAAGTAGAAAGTACAAACTTTAGCCAGGGTTTTCAAAGCCCAGTTTTTGGTTTTCAAGAGAAACCTATTGGGACACCAATATAGTTTTGGATGAATTTGGGGTTGTTCCTCATGACCATTTTGAATTACATGTTGCTCATAATGTACGGAAGTGAGAGCTGGACCATAAAGAAGGCTGGTCGCCGAAGAATTGATGCTTTTGAATTATGGTGCTGGAGGAGACTCTTGAGAGTCCCATGGACTGCAAGAAGATCAAACCTATCCATTCTTAAAGATATCAGCCCTGAGTGCTCACTAGAAGGACAGATCCTGAAGTTGAGGCTCCAGTACTTTGGCCACCTCATGAGAAGAGAAGACTCCCTAGAAAAGACCCTGATGTTGGGAAAGATTGAGGGCACAAGGAGAAGGGGACGACAGAAGATGAGATGGTTGGACAGTGTTCTCGAAGCTACTAACATGAGTTTGGCCAAACTGCGAGAGGCAGTGAAGGATAGGCGTGCCTGGCGTGCTGTGGTCCATGGGGTCACGAAGAGTCAGACATGACTGAACGACTGAACAACAACAACAACATTATGAGTTTATCATATAAGAATTCCATCGGGCTGCATGCAGCATCAACAAACCTTCAAAACATTGTTTATGCAATAGCATGCCCAGTCACAACAGTTTACTCTGGAACTCTTATTTTCAACCAGTTTACTTCCAGCAAAATATAACCTGGTTGTAAAAATAAATGGTTCACTGCTAAAAAAGGATCACGAGAATGTCTCCATTCATCCATCCATCCTTTTATTTAAATTTTATATTCCACCTTTCTTCTGTAATGGAATCCAAGCAGCATACATATGGTTGATTCCCAGTAGGTAGGAGTGGGGAGAAATTACCGGTAGATTCAGTTTGAATTTAAAGACACACCTGCCTAATTCACACTGGCTGAAACAAGACAGGAATCGAACAAAACCTTTCCTTGAAATTTGCACTTTGCCTAATTTTGCAGCCAAGTGATGTGTACAAAAAGTATATATGAAGATAGATTATGCATATAAATGCATGCAATGGTGAAAATAGCATTAAAATATATTGTATTAAGGGGTGCAAAAATGTATATAATTGACAAAATTGCATACAAACATGAGATAAATTCGCACTAAATTTTTGATGAATTTTCACAATACAGTAACAATTTTTTAAAGCCAATTGATGTTGAACTGAACTTTATATTGGAAAAATGAGAAACCAGCATTGACATATTTGCCCAGTCCTACTAAGGGATTACCTATCCAGACACAGACCAGACTCAAACCATAAAGGTGGTGGCCTTCACAAAATAAGAAGGAACTGGAATTTAACCTGAGCCCCATGAAGAGAGGGTAAATATAACTTAAATAAATATAAAACTGACAGGAAAACAAACAGGCTGGCCCTATAAGGTGAGCTTCCACAGTACATATATGCCACCAGAGTAGACCTAGTTTTCAAAACTAGAATAAATGCTTTTCAAAATAGTGTGACATCAAACATACAAAATAAGTGGATGAAATTCAATTGGAAATCTGCTTCAAATATCTCCTAGCCTGAATTTAAACCGCCCTCTTGGGGTACGAAAAGTTTTTTCAATGGGAAGTGTTGTAGATGAGTGGTTTCCTGCGACATCAGACCCTCTTGCAAAATACTTCTTCTCAAAACTTAGACTCATGAACCAAAGCCTTCTGGGTGACTCAGAACAGAAATTAGAAAAGTTTTCTGAATAGAGGAATCGTCATTCAGGAAGCGAACTGTAAATTAATGGGTGGGGAAAACTCAGTGTACATTTTCTAGGCACATGGAGTAAAGTGGGGAGGAAATATTTGTATGTACTGGCTACCATAATCTATATATGCAGTTGGAGAAGAATGTCATTCAATCTAACCTAATTTGTACCTCCTGGATTAATGCATGCATCTGAACATCATTAAGTTTCAGGTTTCTTACTTTTCCAAATTTGCAATTCTCAGTTCAAAAAACATTCCAAAATGCATCAAGAAAAGTAGAGGGCTTTTTTTTAATTTTAAGTGCAAGGATTTCTGCTTCCACAACAGCCCTGTTTAGGGAAGTTTTTAACCTGTGATATTTTGATGTATTTTAATATCTGTTGGAGGCTGCCCAGAGTGGCTGGGGAGACCCAGCCAGATGGGCGGGGTACAAATAAAAAAATATTATTATTATTATATATAACTTTCCTCCCTCCGCACCATATGGCCCCTGTTGTAGGGGATCCCCAAACCCTCCAGAGCAGATTTGGGGTGTGGAGCGAGGAAAGAGCAGGAGGTTCTATCGCATCCTTGCACTAACAGAACAAGTACATCGGATACATCCCATAGTTTAGGGAAGAAAACGTTTAGAAATGTGCACGTTGAGATAAAATGTGTATATAAAACAAACCAGAAATAGACAGGTCCTTCCATCCCTAGCTGTTGCCTGCACTTACTTTTAAATATATATATTATTGGATGGGATTCAACTAACAAATCCCGTCAGTGGAAGCTCAGCGCAAGAACTTCTGCTTGTGCAATGGGGCTCTCCCCCGCCATGCATTTGAGTTCTCCAGAACTCTTCCTCAGGCACAAAGCAAGGTGGGAAAGTTGGCTGGAGACAAAGCCACAGAGTTTTCATCTTGCACATTATTTGTTGACTTTTGGGTTGGCCTCATAAAGGCATTGCCCTAAGATGGGCCTTGGAATTTCTTGGGAACTAACACAACTAAAGCGTAGGTCAAAAATCTGTATCTTTCTGTCACTTCTGCCCTCTAGTATACTGGAGGGGTGGGTGGATTTTAGCTTTATTTTATTTCCTTCATTTTTGGTAACTAGCCTACCAAAAAAAAACACAGAATAACTTTTTTCAGACATGTATGGTTGTAGTAAAGATGAAAAACAATAATCTGGGATTATCAAAACATCTTTTTTAAGGGGGGGGGCTGTTTGGAATGAGAGAAGAAAGCAGCTGTGAAAAGAAAAATTGACAAATATGTTGCCAGGCTGCACTTATGGGTTATTTCCTGCCATTTTTTCCTCCAATCACCCAACGGACACTCCCCCAGCATCCCTCACATGAGAAACCAGAGAGACAGATTCCTGGTAGCAACAGGTAAGGGTGGGTGCCACACACACACACACACACACACACACACACACACACACGTCCTAGGAATGTGAGTCAGGTAATGTGGCTGCAAGATGTCATGTGTCAAATGGGACGGGGCAGAGTAACAGAGTGACAACATTTCCCCTCCTGAGAGGTAGCTGTCACAAGACATGTGAAGCTACTTTGCTTATTTGTGCCCAGAAGCAGAGACAGTCAAGAGGGAATTTCCCCCTCCGCCGGGCAAGAAAGAACAGTGGAATTCCAGCACCAAATTTTACTAGGAGCAGATAAGGCTGAATACCTTGGTGAGGTCAGAGCGGCGGTGAAGTTCAAGTCAAAGCTGCCTACCTTGTCACATGCAGTGTCACATGAAGTTTCCTGGCCGAATTCTCTGAATACTTCATCAATTGAGCTCCCCCTCATACCAACTCATGCCCCTTCGGCTCCCCTCAGTGTGGAGGAGGCTGGGCGCGGAGCTGGTGGCTGGCTCCTCCAGAGCACTCGGCCTTCTCCAGATGATGTGACATCTCACGTGTGCATTGCGTGTGGGATGTCACATGCATGCAAAGTGCGATACATGTGACATCACACACGCGTGTTGCACATGTGATGTCACGTGCACACGGCATGCGCCGGGGCCCCTCGATCTTGGGAGCAACTTGGCATCTCTGGGGCTGATCCAAGACATTTTGCTGCCTGAGGCAAAGGGCAAGATGGTGCGCACACACAGACATACACTTCATGTACAGTCTGGTCCATGGATGGTGTCCTCTACCACACTTGGGGATAGCAGGCTACCTTAAGGAGCGCAGGACAGGCTGAGTGGCACACACAGCTTCATTCTCCAACACTTCACCACTGCCCCTTGACCCTCAGCACCTGCTGCCTGAGGTGGCCGCCTCATTCCACCTCATGATAGGGCTGGCCTGCATTTCCTTGGTATTCTAGGCAAACTATCACCATATACAAAAGGCTGTGCACGCACCATACATTTAAAGCACATTTATAGCATATTCTTCCCTTGCCCAAGATTCCTGAGAACTGTAGTTTCCCCCCGAGAGTTACAGTTCTCAGCACCATTAACAAATTACATCTTGAGGGGATGCCACGTGCTTTAAAGATACGTTGTGTAAGCGACCATAAAACCCCCACAGCTCTCACCATTCTAGGGAGATGTGAGTGGGTCAGATCATCAGCTTAAAAAACCACAAATGCAAGAAAGGGGGGGCAGACCTGGGTTTCAAAACAGTAATGCACTTCATGTTTGGGTGGGGGACCCAAAACCATAACGACACCCTAAATTATAAACCAAATTCCAACACCAAAATTCCCTAGAGCTGCTCACTCCTGTCTCAAGTCCAGAACTCCTGCTAGCAAAAAAAAATGTAGAAGCATGGGAGTCTTGCCAGGAGGAAAACAAAATCCTCACTTCCATTCCCCACCCCCACCCCCATGACAGAGTTCCTCACTTCCTCTGCATTTACATTTCCACACCAAGGGAGCACCACCTGTTTAATTGCTGCTCATCAGACAGTCACACAAGCCCTGCAACCATGCACATTTAAAGCACATTTAAAGCACATGGCTACCAAGCTACAATTCCCAGCACCCTTAACAAGCTACAGTTCCCAAGACTCCTTGGTGGGGTGAGAGGAATGTGCTTTAAATGCTCAGCCTTCTGCTGCTGGAATCCAGGGCTCCCCTGCTATAAGTATGCACAGCCTTGTTGACATCCTAGCAGGCCCTCAGGCATTTTCAAACCTTTTTTTGTTTTAACTCATCACAGTGGGCAAAGCATAATAAGCACCCTTGCCCCTTGTTTATACACAGGTCGACTATGCCCCAAAGGTTCAAAGAAAAATCTTGCACAGCAACAGAAGAATCCAGGAATCCAGCAATGACATCTCACCTTGGGTAGATTTTTAAAAATAAAATAAAAAACATCTCTGCTTCTACTCGAGCACCCAAACAGGAATCCACATCGCCAGTGCTGCTCAGTCTGACAAATCACAGATGTGTTGGCAACTCTGTTCCCGCCACTGAGAGAACTCAGCACTGGAAGAGTCACAAGCCACTGTACAACTTTCCCTTGCTGGCTTATCTCTAGGAAACATCCAGAACCTGCCCTACCTCCCATCTCCCCAAACACTTGCCTCAACATTTTGTCCCACTCATAACACACACATCACAGACCAGCTTATTGAAGAAGACTTTCTCTCCACTAGTTCAGCCCAGATCAACTTCTCAACCACTCAGCCCATCTCTCCACACTGTCTTCCAAGGAAACATACATGCAACAGAGTGCCCTCCAGCAGCCGCTGCTACTTACGCTGCCTCATCCTGCTTCAAGTTAGATGCCTTTCCACTCCTTAATTGTCCCTCTACCTACTGCTTTCCCCAGGTCCTTATATCTCACCTGTTTACTGCTGATCACACCCCTAGTCTGACATCACTTCTAGAGAAAAGCAGGCTGTGAAATTCTGTGAATGAACAGGATGTGGGTAATGCACAGCTGTGTAGAATGAACTCATTGGACACTTCTGAGCAGGGCAGGGCAGGGCAATCTATGGAGATGTCCTGCATCTGGTGGCAAGGATCATAGAATCTAGAATCATAGAATTGTAGGGTTGGAAGTGACCCTGTGGGTCATCTAGTGCAACCCCCTGCAATGCAGGAATCCCAACAAAAGCATCCATGACAGGTGGCCAGCAAACTTCTGCTTTAAAACTTCCAAGGAAGGAGAATCCACCACCTCTGATGGGAGTCTGTTCCACTGTCAAACAGCGCTTACTGTCGTAAAGTTCTTCCTGATGTTTAGTTGGAATCTCCTTTCTTGTAGCTTGAATTGGTTCAGGTCCTAGCCTGCGGAGCAGGAGAAAATACACTTGCTCCATCTTCCATGCAATAGTCCTTTAGATATTTGAAGACGGCTATCACATCTCCCCCCCCCCCAGTCTCCTCTTATCCAGGCTAAACATACCCAACTCCCTCAACCATTCTTCATAAGGCTTGGTTTCCAGACCCTTTATCATCAGAAGTTGCTGAATTGCAACTGATTATCAAACTTCAAACCATGGAGAGACCTGGTTTGAATAGAGACATTGGATTCTTATCTCATTATACATGACAAAGCTTTTTTTTCTAGCCATCTCACCCCTTGCTTTTTCCTGCAAGACCAATTGCAATCATTAACAGTTGTCAACAGGTTTACCTCACCTATCAGCCTATCACCCATTCCCACCACCCTTCTGAGTAATACCCCTCCCCACCCTCTCACTATATATAAGGGTCTGGTGACTTCTGTTTCAGTGTATCTGAAGAAGTGTGCATGCACACGAAAGCTCATACCAAGAACAAACTTAATTGGTCTCTAAGGTGCTACTGGAAGGAATTTTTTTATTTTGTTTCGACTACGGCAGACCAACACGGCTACCTACCTGTAACTTTATCATCTTGATCTCCCTTCTCTGCTCATGTTCCAGCTTGTCAACATCCTTCTTAAATTGTGGTGCCCAGAAATGGACACAGTGTTGCAGGTGTAGTCTAACAAAGGCAGAATAGAGTGGTACTATTACTTCCCTTGATCAGAACACTATACTTTCCCAAAGGAGAAAGTGTGAGAGCCCGTAGCCTAGAGGACCCACTAGCTAGTATATCTGTTTATGTTCTGTGAGAAAGAAACTTCAATTGTCAAGTTTCAAAAAATTAGGGGAGAACCCCTTGCTGCAACTGAATCCTACTTTGGTTTGTTGTTGTCTTCAGGCAGTTTGATTTGTTTTTAATCTCTCAACAGCTTTTAATGCAGAGGTGCTCAATTCTACATCTGCTGAATCGGATCATCCAACCCCCCTTTTCTCTTCTTTCTGGATATGTTTCTTTCTCTTCTGCCAATGCTTCTAAAAAGATCAATGTCATGATCACATTGATCCTAGAAGTCTTTTTTTGTCAGTGATCTTGAATAATAATCTGCCAGCATCTTCAGATGACCCGCTATAATAAGTAGCAGCCATAATTTCAAGTGGAGGTATAATAAACTCACACTGTCAGGAAACAATGCATGATATTAGAACTATATAACAGAATACTTATGTCCTGAGGAATCTTCACAGTGCTATCCTCTGCATGTCTACTTAGAGGCAACTACTGAGTTCAGTGGGCTTACTCAGTAAAGTATCGGTAGGTATAGGATTACAGCCTCAGATATCCTTCTGGAAAAACATGCACAAGGCAACTCTAGCTAGGAGACATGGGTTTATTTTCGCAATCAGGTACTGTGACTATGTACAAACCATGCCTTTAAAGCACATTCGAAATGGCATGCTTTCCCTCAAAGAATTGCAGTTTAGCCCTTGCGGAGTTACAATTTCCAGCAGCCTATAACAAACTACGTTGCCCAGAATTCTTTGAGGGGGGAATGTGCTTTAAAGGCATAGTGCATATACAGCCTGGGTGAATGGATGGTGTAAATTAAATAGCAGTTTTTCTCTGCCTGAGCCTATTCCATCAACCCCTGGACAATGGTCAAGGATGATGGAAGTCGGAAGAGGGGCACAAGTTCCATGGCCCTGATCTAGACTAGTGTTTCTCAGCCAGGGGCCAGATGGCCTCCTGGGGACCCCCTGGATATTCCAAGGGGGCCACAGATGGAAATTGCATAAATGGGGGGGGCCCATGGCACGAGACTAGGGGGCCACAGTGGGAAGTGAGAAGTGAAGAAAACAGAGAAGTGGCTGAGAAAAGAAAACAGAAAATAAAAAGATAACAGAGAAGTGCAGAAAATGGAAAACAGAGAAGTGGAGTGAACAGAGAAGGGACCGTGATTCCCAGTGGATGGATCGCCATGCGCACTCTGCAACAACGTTGCTTCCGCTTCCTTCTCCCTCCCACTTCTGCACTCCACCACTGTGCGCACCAAGCTGTCGGCAGGCTGTCTGGTAGGACGGAGGGGGGGGCACAGGAAGGAAGCAAGGTCAGAAGGGGGCACAGTCGGGAAAAGGGTGGGAAACACTGATCTAGACAGCTGCAGCTTCCCTCCCAGGTTGAGAAGAGCGAAGGGAAAGGAGCAAGTGAGACAGAACAGTTAGGGACACCCTGATCAATTTGAAACCACCTATCAAGCCTCTAGTATGATAATTGCCTTTATTGATCTTAGACTTGGCCCAACTCTGCTCTAGTTGCAACCCCCATCCCCTTGCCCTGGACTGTTATTGACGTTTTTCGACCGAAGCAAAAAACCAAACTTGATATGGGGTGTGGGTGTTTCCTAAGAGAAGCTAATGGAGCTGCACCTGCTTTACTTTCTCCTCTCCTCTCATGGTTGGCCAAAGAGAAAAGTTGAAACAGCATTAGGTAAAGGTAAAGGGACCCCTGACCCTTAGGTCCAGTCGTGTCCGACTCTGGGGTTGCGGCGCTCATCTCGCTTTATTGGCCGAGGGAGCTGGCATACAGCTTCCAGGTCATGTGGCCAGCATGACTAAGCCGCTTCTGGCGAACCAGAGCAGCGCACAGAAACGCCGTTTACCTTCCCGCTGCAGCGGTACTTATTTATCTACTTGCACTTTGACGTGCTTTCGAACTGCTAGGTGGGCAGGAGCAGGGACTGAGCAATGGGAGCTCACCCCATCACAGGGATTTGAACCACCGACCTTCCGATCAGCAAGCCCTAAGCGTGTAAGGTCTGCTTGTGCAATTGATCTTTTACACACACACACACACCCCTTCCGCACATTTGTCCTCCTGCACTGCTAAGAATTTTGGGACAAGGGCTGATGACAAGGGCTTGTAGCTAAAAAAAACAAGGCAGAAGAGGCTGTGTGTGACCCACATGTAGTGTGACAACAACACTTTGCACTAGGGCAATCTGAAATTCTCTGGAAAAGCTGAAATTCGCAACTTGCTGTTGTTTAGATCCTGCAACCCGAAGGACTAGAAACCCGTTGTTTTTTTAAAGAAATAAAGTAAGAAATACTGATAAAAACCATACTAAGTTATATTTAGTGCTTGTCATACTCAGAGAAGACCCATTTCAATTAATAGACATGGCTGATTTATGTTCATTAACTTTAATGGGTCTACTCTTAGTAGAGATAAATTGGAGACAAGCCACTGATTTTGTAATTGTGGAATATGCCTAGTCTTGAATGCCTCTCTTCTTCTCTTTCAGAGATGAAGGATAGGAATGCAAGTGTCAATCTTCACAACAAAAAGGGGTTTTCCAAACCAAGGAAGTTGCTCACACCAGGTTGGGAAATTTGCAGAATGAGCTGTTGAGATCCTGTATGCAGTTCTGACGTTTCCATCTGGAAAAGGATGTTGAGAAACTGGAGAGGATGCATGAAAGTGTGGCAGATATTGTCTGGAAAACATAAAGCCAAAAAAGGTACCGAGGAAGTCAACCGAAATATGAAATAGAGGAAGGAAGGACTGCCTGGCACACAGAATTGTGCCAGGCCAAAGCAATGATATTAAAAAATGTTTGTAAGGTTAAATGTACAATGATTATGCCATCCCTGTGAGAGAGGGGTATGAATGTCGCTTCTCCTGGTGAGAGGGGGGAAGCATGAAAAATTTAACCGCTATGTTATTTGCTTATAAAATTGTAAAAACCAATAAAAAAAATTTGGGGGGGGGGAGATACAGCTCCTTGCCAAGGGCACAAGGAAGCCTAAGTATGCCTCTGATGCAGCCCATCATATCTGGAGAGCACCAGGCTGGGAAAAGCTAGCATCCGTGTACAGAAAATGTAAACTGTTCTGTGATCCTCGGATGAAGGGCGGTATATAAATGTAATAAATAATACTGTAATGATAGAATGCCTCTGGGTGAAGTGGAGAGGATAAGTGACTAGGGCCTCATCATCACTGCACTTCGCCGTTTCCCCAGAAGAAGTGGTCCAGGACAACTTGCTGCCTGAAACAAAGGGCAAAGTGGCACACTCCCACCTCAAGCAAGGAACAAATGTGAGCCAGATTGCCAGATGAATCTTACTTTCGCACTGAGGACAGCATCTGGTTTGGAAAACCAATAGCTGAAATGACCTTGAAGGCAATGTGGAAATAGGCCCCATTCCAAACCATGCTTCTTTCTTCATTTATATATAAAAAAATTATATAATATATATATCAAAGTGGTTTACAACATAAAACCATACAGTGAAAAACATATTAAATAGTTAAGAACAATATTAAAATGTTAAAAACAGACCATTGTGGAAAGGTGTGTTCTTAATTGCCTGCATAGGCCGGGTGGAACATAAAGTTTTCAGCAGGTGTTTAAAAGTTGAATCAGAAGGTGCCTGTAGTCAGGGAAGATGCTGGTAACTTATGCCGCTTAAGTTAAGCTATTTGAGCCCTACCATGTCTGCTAAGTGCTGGAGAAAGTGTGTGCAGCATAGCACCTACATGCATATGTGGTGGCAATGCCTCCACTTAGTTCGCTTCTCGGACCAGCTTTTTGACCACTTGCCCCTGGTAACAAAATGAAGTGTATCAAGATCTCCTCCTCCAGCTCTCGTATTCTTATTCACTGCTCCTGAGCTATTCTGCAAGGAAATTGTCATCTCACTATTCGTGGCTGCTTGCATGATAGTGGCAGGTTGGGGGATGGAAAACATTCTTGCACATCACTTTTACTGGTTGGTACAGGCAAATTTAGTACGTAGTCTTGTCTGAGAAACTGACTCACAACACCAGATTGAGTCAGGGCCAATCCAAGACAAATTCATTTGAGGAAGTCCAGTTTCTGCACGTTTTGCAAGTATTGTTGAATTGGTGGAAGGAGGTGAGGCTGCTGGCCTTCCTTGTTTAGCCTTAGGAGAGACTCGACATGATCGCCAACCCACCTTGATGTTGTGCATTGCTCCTGAAACCCCTTCCTAGTTTCTTCTTTATACACATGTGTAAGCAGCAGAAACAAATTATATCAAAAGTTTATTCTTGCTTGCCTTTGATTTGCACATGGTAATCCATGTCTATTACATTGTATTGTTCAAAATAATTAATGAAAGAGTATTTAAAAACAACAGCAACAAAGGGTGGCAGAGATGCACTGTACCCAGCGCCGGCGTGTCCATTTAGGTGAACTAGGCAATTGCCTAGGGCGCCAAAATGGAGGGGGCGCTGGCCAGCCTGCCCCCCGCCCCCGCCGCAAGCAGGTTGGGGCGAAAACCGCGGCGGCGAGGGTGCCAAAAAGGAGAGGGCGCTGGCCAGCCTGCCCCCCGCCGCCTGCCGCCACCCCAACCAGCGGCGGAGCAAGCAAATCGCGGCGGCGGGGGGCGCCCGGCCAGGCAGGGGGCGGGGCACCGCTCCACAACGTGCGTCATACGCAATGACGTCACGTGGCCCGCCCCCTCACCTAGGGTGCCAAAATTGCCAGCACCGGTCCTGACTGTACCCACAAGCAGCAGGCTAGTTTAAGGGGAACAAGACAGGCTATGTAGCATAAATACTCAGTCAAATGAGTGGGGTACAAATACTACTACTACTACTACTACTACTAATAATAATAATAATAAAGCTATGTCCTCTAACACCTTCCTACTGCTCCCCACTTCTACCACCTCACTGGCAGGACCACCTGTACCACCCAGCTACCCCGCAGGACAGGGGTAGCCAGCATGACTGCACTGTAGTTCCCATAATCCTTAAGCACTGGCCACGCTGGTTGGGTCTGATGGTAGTTGTAGTCCAAGGACACCTGGAGGACACCATGTAGGAAAGGAGGCAAGGGGCAGGAGATCTGGGCCCCGACACAAAGAACCCGGGGCTCACAGCCTCCCTGCTTTAACAGATAAACTGATGTAATCTGGACTAAGTGACACTGAACTAGGAAAAAGTTGTAATGATTGTGATAGACAGCTCAACAAAAATGTCAACTCTGTAGGCAGTATATAGTAGTTAGTGAGAGGGAAGGGCAAAGTCCATGTTAGTGGGTATTAGGAAAGAGATTTTGATACAAATTGACCGGTATTGTAATGCCTTTCTAGAAATCCATGGTGTGGCCACATTTGGAATGTTGTGTACATTTCTGGTTGACCTGTTTAAAGATGGGGTATCATAGATTTGGGGAGCATGTCTAAAAAGACAAGAAAAATGACCAAGGGGTTGAAGGACATTCCCTCTCAGGGAAAGTGGGCATCTGAGGCGCTTTTGAGGGAACATGACTAAGCAGAGACGTGACAAGAGTTTTATACAATTATGCATGGCATGAAGGAAGTGGACAGAGAAATGTCCCAATAACCTATCTTGGACTCATCTATTGAAATATGCTGCATGTGAGACTTCTCTTCAAGAGCCAAAGGACTAGGGGGTAAAGTCACATGACAGGCAAATCAGTAATAGGATTTATTGTATAGTAGTATTTCTTGTTTGAAGTCTTGTTTTAGCACTGCTTTTCTTGCTATTTCTAATGTGGCGGGGCCCCTGCAGACTGGCGGAGGCTTTTTTGCATTGTTATTATTATTATTAATTGAATTTATAGACTGAGCCAGTGCTTTTTTTTCCACACACACACACACAAAAACCCACGTTTAGGGGTACTCTCATTTTCCTACTCATATTGAAATACTGCCCCTCAATGAGACTAAACTTAGATTCATAAAATATTTAGGGACATGCGTCCCCCTGCATTCCCCCAGAAAAAAAGCACTAGACTGCAGGGGCGTACCCAGGATCAAAACTAGGGGGGGGGGGGCAACAGGGCCGGTGCTAGGTTTTTTTGCGCCCTAGGCCAGATCACTTTCTGGCGCCTCCCCCCCCCCCATTTCCCAGAGTTGTCGACCTTTTTTTAAGGGAGCTGACACCATGCTTATACATTATCTCTAACATCCCTTAGAACAAAATAAAATGAAAAGGCAGAAGAAAATCTAATGAAGTCCTCAATTCCAAAGCAAGACTCATTCAAGACTCAAGTTCTTCTAATTCATCCTCATGATTCAAATCACCACATATCAAAAAGTTAAAGCAATCACCAGTTTGTTGTTCTTTAAATAAATTAATAAAGACACAGACAATGAAGTTCCTGGCCAATTTGTGTTTAAGTACAAAGCTGACGTTTTCAAACATGGGGGGGGGGGGTCTTTCAACACTGAAGAAGTGTGCATGCACACGAAAGCTCATACCAAGAACAAACTTAGTTGGTCTCTAAGGTGCTACTGGAAGGAATTTTTTTATTTTAGTTTGTTTTGACTATGACAGACTATGTTTTGACTATGACAGACCAACACGGCTATCTACCTTTAAATGGGGGGGGGGTGTAAGTGATATCCTGCTTTACACATCCTGGGTCACAAAGGCTGCAGCCCTAGCTGCACTTACCTGAGAGTAAGTCCTGCTGAATCTAATAGGACCTTACTTCTGAGCAGACAGTAGGACTGCAGCAAGAAACATAGTTGGGAATTTGGGCTTTCTGTTTTACCATATTTTTTGCTCCATAATGCGCCCCGGACCATAACGCGCACCTCGTTTTTAGAGGAGGAAAAGGCTCCTCCTCTAAAAGGCTGGGAGGGAGGGAAGAGAGAAGGAAGGAAAGGAAAGAAGGAAAGAAGGAAAGAAAGAAGGAAAGAAGGGGTGAGAGAGAAGGAAGGAAGGAAGGAAGGAAGGAAGGAAGGAAGGAAGGAAGGAAGGAAGGAAGGAAGGAAGGAAGGAAGGAAAGAGAGAGAAGGAAGGAAGGAAGGAAGGAAGGAAGGAAGGAAGGAAGGAAGGAAGGAAGGAAGGAAGGAAGGAAGATTGGAGATCTCAGCGCAGCGCAGCACCTCTCTCAGCCCCGGCTCTGATCTCTCGCGAGTGTCAGAGGCGGGCAGCAGCAGAAGCCTGCTTTTGGGATCCGCGGGCTGCGTGGGGTTTGGTGGAGGAAATAGCAGCATGCATCCCTGCTAGTTCCTCCTCCACCCAACCCCACACAGGCTTTTGGGATCGGTGCGCAGTGCGGGGTGGTGGTGGAGTGCGGGGTGGTGGTGCAGTGCGGGGTGGTGGTGGAGGAACTAGCGGGGCTGCTGCTAGTTCCTCCACCAAACCCCACGAAGCCTGCTGATCCCAAAAGATGTCAAAAGCAGGCTTTTGGGATTGGTGCGCAGCGCGGGGTGGTGGTGACAGCTAGGGGGGGCAGCTGCCCCCTCCTGCTCCCCCTGGGTACGCCCATGCTAGACTGCCCTATACCCCAAGGTGTCTTATATAGTGCCTTAGTGGTGGATTTACACTGGACTGTTCACATGTCATTCTACTTTGTTAGCTGCTCTGCAATACTTCCCCAATGTTACCCTCATTATTGTCACCCAGCAGGGCACTTTTGTGCTATATATGAGAACATATACAAAAGTGGGACAATCACACACATCTGCTGGAAACATCTGTGGCATGAAAAATTACAGGATTGTCACAGGAAGCTACTGGACTTATACCAGTTGGAAAGGAAGCAGTATGTATGCCCCAAAATGTTTGCAGGTACAAGTAGTATTGGAAGTGGCATTGTGTATAACCGGCCCAATAACATCATGAGCATGCATAAGCATGAATGCACAATAAAAAGAGACGTCTGGAGGGTCCCCAGTTGCAAACTATCATAGGATCCTGTTGGATGAAGGGTTGTGTAAAAATACAATCAATCAATATGTAAAAGACCTTTCAGAAACTTCAGCTAACTCATAATTCAGCGACTAGACTACTGACTGACAGAGGCTATATGGAACACATCCCACCAGTTCTGAAACAACGTGCATTTTCTTTAAAAAGAAAACAACAACTTGATTTTAATAAATCAGTCAATCATCTTATTTGCATGCCGCCTTTCAGAAGTTATGGTTTTAAGGCGGCTTACAACGTATTAAAAATTTACAAAAGTAGCCATAAACAATAAGCAAAACATCAAAAGGTACACAACCAAACGGAACAATTTCCACATAAATCATAAGATCCAAAATAAAGATATCAAGAATTAACATCAACGACTCCCATAAGGGCCCCCCAACAAAAAAACCCTAAACAATACCCCAGTCCAAGATTCTGTTCAGCAGTCTCAGCTTTTGTAGCTGGAGTCTACCAGGGCCCTACCCTCCCAGGCCAGGTGGGAAAAGGCCTGCAAGGCAGCGAGCAGGTCTTCCAGGTCTCAAAGCCAAGAAGTTAGCAAATCAGCAACAGCAACCCAAATAAGAACAGTTAAATATCATTGTCAGGCTCCCCAAAACACAATGGCAGCAACTCTTCCTTGAAAGCTAGGAAGAGATCTTTGTTCAAGCTAATAGTAATAGGGACAGACTCAACAGCAAGCACAAGGTGCAGAAGTCCAGATTTCAAGGTACACGAGCAAGACTTTGGAAGGAGATAATTGGACAAATTCATGGGGAATAAAGCTATTGGTGGTGCTGTTCTTGATGGATGTCTGTTACCTTCAGCATCATAGGTGGTATTCCTCTGAATACCAGTCACAGGGCACACAGGTGAGCAGGATGCTGTTGATATTCTGCTTTTGGGCTTCCCACTAGCACCTGGATGGGCACTCTAAGAAGAGGATGCTGAACTAGATAGGCCTTGGGTCAAATCTAGTAGGCCTCTTCTATTGCACCCGTGATGCTGGCCTGGCTCTTACATTCATATGAAAGTTGTAAGTAAGCTAGTCTAGTTAGTTTATTATAAAACTTAACACGTAGCAACCATGCACACAAAAGCTTTCACTTTTCAGACAATTGTGAAAAATTAACTGCTGGCCAAAGGTAAATAAACAGTAAACACTAAAGCACAAGTGACAAGGTTACTTGTGGAAAGGTCTAGGCACTGGGGGGGGGACCAGTATAGAGGAAAGACTCTCTTAAGAGGAAGAGGTTTCTTAAAATTTCGAAATGCAAATTAGATCTCTTTCTAAGATATGCAACAGCTGTCGGCATGATCTCGTGAGCCAGACGTCTGCGGAGATGTTGTATAAGAGATGACAGGCAAGGTGAATAAGGTAAAAAATCTGAGCGATGCCCTCAGGAGGCAGAGGAAATTGTGGATTAATAAATCAAAAGTTACGGATGTGGAAACGTGAAATGACGGCAGTAAGTTACCGGTGCTCCAAAATAACTTACCTTATCACTTTATGGGATGGAGCAATACTGGAAAATGCAAAAAAAAAAAAAAAAAAAGCACTGAATTCCTGGAGGAAGTTCTTAAAGAAAGGGTGTGACTGACTAGCATCCAATTACTGAGAGTAATTGATGGCACCACATTTCTTCCAGGATAATCCTTTGGGCATTTCTTCCAAAGTCTCCAAGTTATTTCAAAATGTTCACATTTGTGTGAACAGCTAAAGTCTCCTGTGCACAATTGCAACATTCTGAAGCTCTTGCAAAGGTCTTCTGAAGAGGACTACTAGAGCATGCCATCATCAAACTTTGGGGGGCCTGTGGGTACCGGTACATTTCCAAACTGTAGAAACTGCCCCTCAGGCACTGGGTTCAGGCACAGTGTGAACTGTAGCCTCCCTTGTCTTGGAGGTCCTCAGCTTCAACAATTACTGTTGCAAGTTGTAAAGATTTACTTCTAAGTGAACACGCAAAGGCTGGGCGCACAAGTGACTTTTGATTACCGGCTTGGCTTTGCCATTTTCTGAAGTGGGCTTGGATCTTGGCTGGTATAGATCTGGTGTCAGGGTTGGTGGTATCGGATATGAATGGATATCCAGAGTGGGGATGAGGCATCTGTTTTCCAGCACCCAAAGAGACCCAGATGGCAATTGTAACTGAAGTTAATGGACCAGCCTCCAGCTCACATTCAGAATAGCAAGATGACAACAGGGATAACCTCACTGATAGGTTGAAGAGATTTCTGTAGTCTCTGTCTGGAAAACTATTAAGAGTGGCATGAACTGCTGGAGTTGGGTCAGCAATTATTTTATGCCACCTCACTTGCTTTTGCTCTCCACCAAAGTATTACCCATAAATATTGTTATTGGTGGGCATGTTCACTGAAGGAAAGATTTTGTACCATTTGCTATTAAAACATGTGTAAATCACCTTGAGACAGATGTTTACAAGGTGATTAATGAATCATAGAAATAAATAAGAATACTATTAGCACTCCCTAGTTGTTTCTTAAAATATATTTTTATCAGACTAACAAAAGAACAACAGCGTTGTTGTACTTATGAGCTGATTATGTGCTAATGAATCAATTGTTATTTATTGTTGCACGTTACCCCGATCTCCAAGTGGTGTGAGATTCCAGGGGTTCCAGGCACTTATCCAGAGTTTGTGTTTCCTTTTGGAAATGAGGTTGTATATTTACACATATACAGCCTGAGCCTGCGATGGAGGGGCTCATAGCATTAACACCCTAAAAGGGCCTTGATTCCGCCATAGCCACAGCCTTGGATTCAAACAGAAATCAAACATAGCTCTAACTCTATCTCCAGCTTGCTGTTTTGCTTCCAGCTCACATCCTTGCCAAAACTCTCTGCTTCTGACTTTCTAACTACCCCTGAGTTAAGAGAGGGGGTCTCACCCATTTGTCATCTTCCACAGAGCCCCTTCCTTCGTTTTCCTTAATGGCCCATTACCCAGGCTATCATCTTACCAGGAAACCAGCCTGGCTATTCCAAGAATTAGAAGACTTGATTAAATTTTAACACTTGCTGGATCCAGGGATTAGAAGGGTACCAGCATATAGCCTAATACCCTAAAAGCCCACCTTTTCTACAGATGGAGAAGTAATGAGTGCTAAGAGCATCTACTGTACACCTGTGGAGACTAGATTGTTCTTCAGTTCTTCTGGGGGAGGGGGAGATTGAACTTCCTGTGGCCTGTGGGCTCCTCCAGATGACGTATTTATTCAAACTTTTGTCATGATTTGCAGATGTTAGCTTATATTCTGTCTTTATTAAGCATTTGTTTTCTTTGCAGAGAAATTATACAACCACAAACATTCATCCCAATACATATATTATATATGTATATATATATGTATTCCTTGTTAGTCATTCATTTCAAATTTTCCAGTGTATTTGCCCCTTTCCAAACCACAAAAGTCTGTTTCTTATGAAAACTGAATTTGTTGCACTTGAGTTTAATCCAATTTAATTACGCAAATCTAAATTTCCAGGTATATGCTTAAATCCTTCCCTCAAAATAGGAGAAAGACAGAAAAATCACAGGGGGAAATGCAGCATGACAACGATTGGATGATAGCTTCATCTGTGTGGATGCCCCATAAAAAATGAGTGAATGAAGTGGTGGCAATTCCACACCAAACACATTGAATGCTTCTAGCAGGTGTTTATTGTGGGGCCAATGCTCTTCCTGCTTGCAGCATCCATACGATGTTTTCGGTATCAAACTGCCAGCCTGTATTCCATATCCCCACAACCCATTTAATAAAGATTTGCTATTTCTAGGGGAATTCCAGTAAGTTAAAGCAAAACAAAACCTATTGTCAATTATCCATTTGCAATATCTCAATGGTCCATTTCCAAATAAAGCTCCTGTCTGGAAACACCCCTAATGTTGGAACACTCAGCCCTTTATCTCAGCCCCCATCTAAACAAAGAAAATGAATTCTTACAGGGAAGTCTCACAGTTTCCCATCTCCCCTTCCACCAATTACCTTCTACTTTGTTGTAATAATAATAATAATAATAATAATAATAATAATAATAATAATAATAATAATTTATTATTTATACCCCGCCCATCTGGCTGGGTTTCCCCAGCCACTCTGGGCGGCTCCCAACAGAATGTTAAAATACAATAATCTATTAAACATTAAAACCTTCCCTAAACAGGGCTGCCTTCAGATGTCTTCTAAAAGTCTGGTGGTTGTTTTTCTCTTTGACATCTGGTGGGAAGGTGTTCCACAGGGCGGGTGCCACCACTGAGAAGGCCCTCTGCCTGGTTCCCTGTAACTTGGCTTCTCGCAGCGAGGGAACCGCCAGAAGGCCCTCGGCACTGGACCTCAGTGTCCAGGCAGAACGATGGGGGTGGAGAGGCTCCTTCAGGTATACTGGACCGAGGCCGTTTAGGGCTTTAAAGGTCAGCACCAACACTTTGAATTGTGCTCAGAAACGTATTTGTACTACAGTGGGGTAGGATTGTTCCTATACTGGTAACCTACAAAGGATAGACTTCACAATCCTTGCCTATCACTGGGAGATCATGAAGGGGTGGGTGGAGCTGGTCAATGGCCATCTTCAGACTTCTCTGTCAGTTAACTGTGAACAACAGCCAAGATTGGTAAGCACAAAATGTTTGGCAACATTGTCTAAACTCCCCCCCCCCAAAAAAAAATATGTTTGAGACAAATCTGAGGAATTTTCAATTTAGTTAACCTTAACAACATGCCAAAAATGCATTGCGCTGTCATTTATTGCCTGCCATTTATTGGGTTTTTAATTTGATTTTATATATTGTGATCTTTTCTGTGAACCGCCCTGAGACCTCCGGGTATAGGGCGGTATATAAATTCAATTAATAATAATAATAATAATAATAATAATAATAATAATAATAATCTGTAGCTTTTTAAGTATTGAATGTCTTCTCTGATCTTGATGCTGATTTGATGCCTGTCTTGAAAAGTTCCTAACTTTTTAAAAATTCAATTTTTATTGCTGTTCTTTGTGCAACACACCCTGCTCACTTTTATTAATTTCTACCTGCGGACCTTTCCTACGCAAGCCGTGTGCGATGACAACCTCTACTACAAATAACTGTGTTAAAAGTCCCATAATCTCTTACTATTTCATGGTTGTGTGAGGAGCCTTCCCTGAATCCCAGTGGAAACTTTCCTGTGTTTCCTTCTCTAATGGGAAATGATGTAAAAAGCATTGCTTGGGGCTGCTCTTACTGTAATAAAACAGGATTGTGCGTGAGAAATTCTGCTTGTACGTATTTGCCTGTGGGAGGTATTTGTGGGAAAGCTAATGTTTGGTTTTCCCAGCATCTGCAAGCAGGAAATTATTTTCCCTCAAAGCGCTATAGTGATATTCTGAGGGTGTCCAGAAGCCTCTTCTATACCCTTGTGATGTTGAATATATAAGTCTCCATGTTTTATCATTGGTCTTCCCATTCTTCATCATTTTGACCATTTGAGTCAAATGCTGGGGGTGGATTAGAAGATCCTTGGTTCCCTTCCAACTCTAAGATTCTATTATTCTAACCCCCTGCAATGCAGGAATTTCAACTGAAACATCCATGACAAATGGCCATCCATCCTCTGCTTTAAAACCTCCAAGGAAGGAGAGTCCGCCACCTCCTGAGGGAGATAATTCCACTGTCAAACAACTCTTACCACCAGAAAGTTCTTCCTGATATTTAGTTGGAATCTCCTTGCTTGTGACTTGAAGCCGTTGCTTCAGGTCCTACCCTCCGGAGCAGGAGAAAACAAGCTTGCTCCATCACTCATGTAACAGCAGCCCTTTAGATATTTGAAGGTGCCTATCATATCTCCTCTCAGTGTCCTCTTTTCCAGACTGTTGTTGTTGTTCAGTCGTTCAGTCGTGTCCGACTCTTCGTGACCCCATGGACCAGAGCACGCCAGGCACGCCTATCCTTCACTGCCTCTCGCAGTTTGGCCAAACTCATGTTAGTAGCTTCGAGAACACTGTCCAACCATCTCATCTTCTGTCGTCCCCTTCTCCTTGTGCCCTCAATCCTTCCCAACATCAGGGTCTTTTCTAGGGAGTCTTCTCTTCTCATGAGGTGGCCAAAGTACTGGAGCCTCAACTTCAGGATCTGTCCTTCTAATGAGCACTCAGGGTTGATTTCTTTAAGAATGGATAGGTTTGATCTTCTTGCAGTCCATGGGACTCTCAAGAGTCTCCTCCAGCACCATAATTCAAAAGCATCAATTCTTCGGCGATCAGCCTTCTTTATGGTCTAGCTCTCACTTCCGTACATTACTACTGGGAAAACCATAGCTTTAACTATACGGACCTTTGTTGGCAAGGTGATGTCTTTGCTTTTTAAGATGCTGTCTAGGTTTGTCATTGCTTTTCTTCCAAGAAGCAGGCGTCTTCTAATTTCGTGACTGCTGTCACCATCTGCAGTGATCATGGAACCCAAGAAAGTGAAATCTCTCACTGCCTCCATTTCTTCCCCTTCTATTTGCCAGGAGGTGATGGGACCAGTGGCCATGATCTTAGTTTTTTTGATGTTGAGCTTCAGACCATATTTTGCGCTCTCCTCTTTCACCCTCATTAAAAGGTTCTTTAATTCCTCCTCACTTTCTGCCATCAAGGTTGTATCATCAGCATATCTGAGGTTGTTTATATTTCTTCCGGCAATCTTAATTCCGGTTTGGGATTCATCCAGTCCAGCCTTTCGCATGATGAATTCTGCATATAAGTTAAATAAGCAGGGTGACAATATACAGCCTTGTCGTACTCCTTTCCCAATTTTGAACCAATCAGTTATTCCATATCCAGTTCTAACTGTAGCTTCTTGTCCCACATAGAGATTTCTCAGGCGACGGATGAGGTGATCAGGCACTCCCATTTCTTTAAGAACTTGCCATAGTTTGCTGTGGTCGACACAGTCAAAAGCTTTTGCGTAGTCAATGAAGCAGAAGTAAATGTTTTTCTGGAACTCTCTAGCTTTCTCCATAATCCAGCGCATGTTTGCAATTTGGTCTCTGGTTCCTCTGCCCCTTCGAAATCCAGCTTGCACTTCTGGGAGTTCTCGGTCCACATACTGCTTAAGCCTGCCTTGTAGAATTTTTAGCAAAACCTTGCTAGCGTGTGAAATGAGCGCAATTGTGCGGTAGTTGGAGCATTCTTTGGCACTGCCCTTCTTTGGGATTGGGATGTAGACTGATCTTCTCCAATCCTCTGGCCACTGCTGAGTTTTCCAAACTTGCTGGCATATTGAGTGTAGCACCTTAACAGCATCATCTTTTAAAATTTTAAATAGTTCGGCTGGAATATCATCACTTCCACTGGCCTTGTTGTTAGCAAGGCTTTCTAAGGCCCATTTGACTTCACTCTCCAGACTACACGTACCAAATTCCCTCAACTGTACCTCATAAGGCTTGGTTTCCAGACCCTTGATCATCTTGACAGGAGTTATTGGGAGTCAGCGCAAAAGACCTGGGGCTTTGGCAATCACTCGTAGCCAAGTAAGATTGTCTTCCATAAACACAGTTTTAAAAGTGAGTCTGTAAGTGACTGTGGAGGCCAATTCTGGATCCACACATCTAACCACAGTGGGGACATAGGTTTCCGGGTGGGAGTTCATCATGGTGAGGGTTTGCCAAGCATGCCTTCCTCTTAGCGTGTTTCTCCCTTTCGTCCTGAGTTCGAGCGTCTTCAAAACCCATGACACCTTTGGTAAAGGCTGTTCTCCAATTGGAGCGCTCGCAGGCCAATGTTTCCCAGTTATCGGTGTTCATACTACGTTTTTTTTTTAGATTTGACACCCAAACCATTCTTTAACAGTGCCCATGACTGGCTGACGTAACTTCCTGTTATAAAAGACGCGGGTGGCCGCAACCCCATAGTTGCCTTTGACTGGACTTAACCGTCCAGGGGTCCTTTACCTTTACCATATCCATAAATAAAAACAATGGATGTACAAACTGACATACTTCAATGGGGGGTGGGAATGAAGATGCTTTGGGAATACAGTACAGTATATGCAAATAAATATAGAAAATAGGTACTTATTCAGAAAACCTGAACAGTCTTTGTCTCACAGATGTGCCTCAATGAGCATGCAGGGTGTAAGTGAATACAAAATGTCCCAATTGTTATGTCAAGAGTATTGCCTTTCTTAGGAAATGCCCTACTACCGGTAATTGAGATACACAAGATGTCAACACAGGCTTTGAGGACTTTCTCGCCCGTGTTCTGTCTGCAACTTGTTTCCTCTGCATTCCTTTAATTTGTGGTCACTTGGGGTGAAGGATTTGATAAGAGTGCCTAAGGGCAAAACTATGCATTGTGGGGAGTTCCCTGGTTCTCTTAAGGGACAATATGTGTTCTTTGATACCAGGGATGACTCACCTGTAGCCTTCCAGTTGTTGCTGGCAGGCCCTTGCAGAGCCAGGCAGAGGCACGGGCCAGGTAGATAATGTGGCCCTTTTTTTTTTAACCCTGGGGATCTCCGATAACGTAATTTTTTTATAATGTATTATAATTTTAAATACATTTTACAATAAATACATTATTCATTTTAAAATGTATTATACAATTGTTAATAGTTCAAAAATGTATTTAAAAATCTATTTTTAAGTAGACAACTTTGACTATTATTTATTATCTTCTTATTCTACTCTTTAAAAAGATGCATGCTTGTGAGAAAGCCACTATTGCTCGTAAGCCACTATTTCTTTAAAAAACATGGTTTCCACCAAATTGTATCCTCATTGAGCTATATGTACTCCTCGGGTGTAAGTAATATTCCTGGGCTGGTCAACAAGATTTTAAACAAATGGCCACATCTTCATCAATTTTTCATCATTTTCAAAAACAAATTAGCGATAAGAAAGCCAACACACTTATCTTTAAGTTAAAGGTAAAGGGACCCCTGACCGTTAGGTCCAGTCATGACTGACTCTGGGGTTGCAGCGCTCATCTCGCATTATTGGCCGAGGGAGCCGGCGTACAGCTTCCAGGTCATGTGGCCAGCATGACTAAGTCACTTCTGGCGAACCAGAGCAGCACACGGAAACGCCGTTTACCTTCCTGCTGGAGCGGTACCTATTTATCTACTTGCACTTTGACGTGCTTTCGAACTGCTAGGTGGGCAGGAGCAGGGACCGAGCAACAGGAGCTCATCCCGTCGCGGGGATTTGAACTGCCGACCTTCTGATTGGCAAGCCCTATGCTCTGTGGTTTAACCCACAGCGCCACCCACGTCCCCATCTTTAAGTTACGCGTGGTTTAAATTTTGGACAAACAAGATTTCAAACAAAAACTCACCAACTTTTAACAGCATGAAAAACATGGCCCACCATCACAAACACTTGACTTGACTAAGACCTTACTTGCTTACCGAGGGCGTATTCACAATCCCTCACCTCTCCAACAGAACCAGGTGAGCGATTGTGAATATGCTGACTGAGGCCCCCTTTGGAATTGGAGGCCCGGGCCAAGTGGCCCATATGGCCCACCCTCTGTCTGGGGCTGGTTGCTGGAGGACAGGACTCGCCATCCCAGCTACCTTGCTGAAAGTTGCTTCCACCCATGTGATCTTAAAGCTTCTGAGGAAAGGATGTGGGGGCAATTTTTCCTCCACAGGTGTAAATGCAGCTTTGAAACAGGGCCATTGTCAAAACAAAACTGACATGTCTATTGGCACTAGCACCATCTGCTGGGTTTTCACCATCCAGGGAAGGCAGAACGGCAGCACAAAAACACCCCCAAAAGTGCACATAAGCTGCATGCCAGCGCTGAGAGCAGTTGCAGCCCAGGGCATTTTGCTGCAGATGAAGAACCAAAATGAAGCATGCAAGGGCCAACATTTTCACGACCCTTTTCAGACAGTAGCTCCTGCTTTCACCGCACCCCACCCATCCATCTTCTTGGTACCAGGAGCCAAGGGAAGAGTGGGTGCCTGCTTCCTCATCCCCATCTCATGTAAACTAGGCAAGACGCCCCATTTCACTGCTTCTGTGTGTCTCCACCCCCCTCATTGGAGCCAACTCCTAGGAGCCAAAGTCCCTTTGCGCCCCCCCCATAAAATATTTGTGGGGGCTGTCCCCCAAGTTGATGGGCATTGCCATTCAAATGGGGTGTGTGCACTGCTTCTTGTAATCAATTATGAGGGGAGGGGTTTACCTACCGCCCCCCCTTCATTCAAGTTGTCACCCCTGACCCCCATCCTTCAGCCCAGACACTGAGATCTAGCTCTGATGGCTTTTTGGCAGTTCCCTCACTGCGAGAAGTGAAGTGACACGGAACCATGCAGAGGGCCTTCTTTGAAGTCGAGATAAATAACTATACAACTTAGTTATACAGTATAGTCAAATGGGCAGGGTACTGTTGTTGTAGTTGTAGCTGTTATCTTTGTTGCAGTTGTAGTACCGGTAGTAGTAGTAGTACCGGTAGTAGTTGTTATTGCTGTTCCTCTAACAACGATCCCCTCGCGTGCCTCCGCTTCTGAACGAACTTTCCCCACCGACCACCGAAACAAACAAGCTGCAACAACAGATCGAAAGGTTGTAGCAGAATCCCTGTTTGCCGGGGGCGCGCGCGCGCGAGGGGTGGGCGGCGGCGGCGGCGCATGGGCGGGGGGGACGGGGACGGGACCGCGTCCAATGAGAAGGCGAAGCCCCTCTCCAAAGGGTTAACGGGCAGCCAATGGGAGCCGCACGGCGCGGATCCCCCACACGCTCCATTCAAGAATCTCAAGTATTCAAGATGGACGGAAGGGAATGCGGAGAGGAGAAGCGGGAGCTGCTGCTTTGAGCGCCTTCCACTTCCATCATGCCCGGGGGAAAGGGGGAGGAAACTCCCCGCAAGTTTCCACCTCTGCCACTGGGGGAGGCGAGAGACGAGGAGAAGCCCGAGAGCTGCTGAAAGGGTAAAGGCGTCCAATGGCTCGCGAGGGGGGCCCCCTCCCCTCCTCCGGCGTCCCTCGCACCGTGTCTGAAGCGCGGGGGTTCGGGGGTGCTTTTGTGTGGCGGCTCTGTGGAGAGGGGCGAAGGCTGGACGGGCCCCCCCCCGGAGTGCGAACGGAGGGCGGCGACCTTCCGAGTCTTTAACCTGCCTTCCCCGCCCCCGTCCTTCCCGCCCCCCACCAGTTCCACTCTCAAGAGCCCTTTGGCGAGGCTTCTCCGGCAGTGGCGTGAAGGAGGGCAGGGCGGGGGAAAGGCTTCCTCCGGCCAACCCTTGGCTGGGGAAAAAAGCAGAAGGCGAGAGTCCCCCAAGAGCCCTCGAGGGGCCACTCTCTCCCGTGCCCTGGGCCCAGGAAAGAGGGGTCTCATGGGAATCAGAGAGTCCGGAAGAGCGAGCCTTTTCAGGTCTCCAAGAGTAGTCCCGGATTGCAGGCACCCCTTCTCCTTGGCCCGTCGTCGTCCCGTCCCCCCCAAATGTGACACGAAGGTACCTCGGACCCCCCTTTTTCTTCTCAAGGCTTGCGCTCCTTTGTGAATGTGAATGCAGGGTAGAAAAAGCTGGAAGGGTTTTATGAAGACACCACATTTCCAGCCACCATGGTTATGGTTGGGTTTGCATTACAGGAAACGCAAAAGGTGCTTTGAGTGTGCTCTTGGGGGGGGGGGGACCCTGTATCACATGTGCAAAAAGTTCTGTGTTCTTCTCAGTTCATATTTGGATCCCCCCCCCCAAACTAGGACATACGCACATTGGGGTTTGAGTTGGGAGGTTCTTTCATGCCCTACACTTTTGTAGCTCAGCAACCAGCAAGTCTGAGGAGGAAGGCTGCCTAGGATGTCTGTAAAAGAGGGATTCTAAAGACCTCAAGCTCCCAATATCTAGAGGACTTCTCCAGCCTGGTGACTCTTTAGCCTGCGTTGTTTACATTTTTGCCCACTAGAGACCCAAGCCTATGCAAAAAACAAGCACATGTAATGGGCGTAGCTCTGTAGTAGAGGATCTGCTTTGCATGCAGAAGGTCTCAGATTCAGCCCCCAGCATTTCCAGGCATGGCTGGGAATATCCCTGTCTGCAACCCTGGAAAGCCACTGCCAGTCAGGGTAGACAATATTGAGCTAGATGGATCCATAGACTGATCAGCTCCCTATGTTCCTGTTTGCATTGACTGGGGGAAAGTGATGTTCATTAGGACAGCACTGTTGCCCCTTGGGGAATAAAGTTTCCCGTTTAAGGGGAAACATGCAAGGTTACTTATTGGGGTTTATTTTTCAGCTTTAGCAGAGGCTGCTGGGTTTTATGCACACCTGTGGCAGAAGCATCTACTCACAGTGTGGCTAAAGGCAATTTCAAATGGCTGGTATGTTGACAATGGATGAGCTCAATCAATGCAGACAATATACAGTAACTCAAGTACAGGATTGTGCCCTCAGGTTCCTCATAGTGCTGTACAACTAATTGCCACCAATTCAGTTCAACAAAGCTTAATTAGGTGGAAATATAACCACTATAACCATCTTTAACCTGAAACCTGACAAAAGAGCTATAGCAGCATGAAACCAAAACATTATTAATCAAGGACACTTCTCCCTGATCTGGTGATCTCTTACAGTGCAAGCCTAACCATGTCTATTCAGAAGTATGTCCTATTGAATTCAATGGGGCTTACTCCCAGGTAACAAGGGTTGGGATTACAGCCTTGCTTCCTGCTGTGGGGCAGTTGTATGGGAGTGACTGTTCCATAAACTCAGATCAGATCACCTGAGTGTGTGAGAAAAATCAGAGCATCCTGCACAGACTGGAAGAGACAATACATTGCTCTGCCACCAAATTCTAAGGCCTTAAATGTGCATACCGGTAAATTGATGCAGCCCACCAACTTTCTTTCACAGACGTGCACAATTACCTGCTTTCAAGCATCAGTGTAACACTCAAGTTTGGACATCATTGGATTTTGTGTCTTTACACCGTCAGAATTTTAGATTCCAGTGGTCTTCTAAAAACATTTTAAAATATATTCTAGTTACATGTGTCACCCAATCCATTCTGTTGCTGGGTGTAATAAACTTGAACCGGTCTTGTTTTTTTAAACAAACAAACAAAAACTGTGAGTGACGAAATATTTATTCCGGAGTCACATGAAGTAACTACAATTTAAACTAAAGGTAGATAGCCGTGTTGGTCTGTCATAGTCAAAACAAAATAAAATAAAAAAAAATCCTTCCAGTAGCATCTTAGAGACCAACCAAGTGTTGGTCTCTAAGCTGCTACTGGAAGGAATTTTTTACAATTTAAACTGTCTTATTCAAAAGTGATGTGATGTCTTTATGGTACAACCCATATATGTAATCTCAGGGAACAACTCTAGAAGGTCCCTGTGTTACCTTCTGTTTAGATCAATATAACTTTGGGGGAAAGCTGATCAGTGTTCAGGGGACGTGTTCCAGTGGTTTTTAACTATTTGTCCTCTATATTGTATACTAGAGGCTGGTTTTGTTTCTTTGTGAAAAGGGGAAAGTTCTTGGCTAAATGGGCAGAGTTTCAAATGCTTTCATCCTTGTCTTATGGAGTATTGCGTTTACAAGCAGCTTCCTTGCTCCTGAGCTCGGTCACATTGCAGCAATATTTTCTTGCAGTTCCAACAAAACATGCATGCTTGTGAATCCTTGGAGGTGTCCTCCCAGTCCACTCAGTAAACTACTTACCTTAATTTATTAGAAAACATACTTGAGTTCAGTTAAGAAATTTTCTCTGTCAAAGTCATGCATACTTCCATTTCATTTCTCTGGATCATCTTGATTTTGTTATTTACATTTATGTTTGCTTTTACACATTTTTTTTACTTTTATATGAAGCCAAGTTCGGGATTTTTGTCTTCCAAGGTTTTGCGGATTGTTAATGCCTTGGGTTGCCCTTGTCTCTGATTATTATTTTTAGAAGTTAAAAATGATGAAACATAGAACCGCTATCTGTCAAACATATGGTTCCCCTCTTAAAGAGGTGCAGTGATTAGATATATATTTAATGGCCTCAACCAATATAACACAGTCTGAACTGAACTGCATTGTAGGAGAGGTTTGCCTACACTATCTTTGTTAGATCATTGCAGCTATATCTACCACTGAATTTGTGCAGCCAAGAAAGCCATGCAGACTAACTGCAACAAAATGTCGGGATCCAGCAAAGATCTGTATGTGTAGAAGAATAGGTGTAGCCAACGCAATGCCCTCCGGAGTTGCTGGACTACAACTCCCATCATCCCTGACCGTTGGCCATGCTGGCTGGTGCTTATGGAAGTTGTAGTACAGCAACTTCTGGAGGGCATAACTCCCCCACCCCCAGTGTAGAATATAAAAGACTGTATGGGTAGGGAGTGGGAGACTTGTGTGAGAGGAGATATTATATCTGTGGTGCAGCTCACTTGTCTAGTTCTTTCACTTGAAAGCCTTTTCTCTGCTCCCTTTGCTCCAGAAGCACGTTGTCATTTCCCAAAAATTCAAATTGCTTCATATCTAGTTGCAAGGTTCAGCACTACTGGTAGGTGAATGACCTGTTGGTGAAAGACGAGGGCACCCTTTCCCACCAGCCCACGTCACAAAACAATCAGTCGGCCTCTCCATTTCATTTATGGCACAATTCCCAGCCAAACCACTTAGGCACCACTTTGTTATAAATACATCTGCATTAATTTTTACTGGTGAGCTGTTTGCTGGTTCTCTTTCAGAGGTCTCCATAGGCATATCCATATTGGATAGCAAGGTTTTGGTTCTGGGGGACAGAGTTCTGCCCTGGGTTACAACTTTTTTTTTAACCTAGTGTTCACATGAATCAAATTCCAAGGTCTTGTGGTGTGATTAGCATGGGATGTGGTTAAGGCAGTGAGGTGAGACTCCCAGCCTTGACTGACAGCACTCCTAGCTTTGGAAAATAAACCTCCCACACCTGCACCTCTGTTTGCCATTCTGCCCCTTATTATCTATTTGCTTTGATTTCCTCTGGGTAGAGCATGTATTTTACCCTGTACTTTCAACCCTGATTGCCGCAACAGAGCTTCTGGTAGTTACTTGAAAACAATTCCACCCAAAGTTCCTGCTGGAGGCGCATGGTGATATTTATAGCATCCATAGTGAATTCCATAGGATCAAGAGATCAGGTCAAGTGAATGCTTCAGCCCTCAAGGCTTACAGACCACAGCCAAACCAGTCATGCAGCAGTTGTCTGCATCTGGCAACAGTTGCAGGACAGACTGTCAGAGGACTTTGTTGCATATATTTGCAGAGCTATGGTAAGGCCTTTATATGCTGCTCATTGGACATACACACACAAAATTCTGCACGGTGATAACCTGTATCAACCATTCAGCATATATTGTGGCCCATATAGTAGTTCATGTGTAAATCACTCTCATCATATACACCAGACCACTAGATTGGAATATGTGCATTTGGTTGGCGCAGAGACACATAATGGTTGTTAATGGAAAAATGACTTCTGTGTATTGAATAGTAGTGAGGATTAGTTGATAGCTACAGTAATAGACATGGAATCAAGAAACCTAACGTTGCTTATCCCTGACTGCTGCCTACTAGATGATTTGGAGTGTAAAGCTACTTTTTCTCCATTTGTCTCAATCTTCCAAGGGCATGGTGGAAATGGAGAATCCCAGATCTTCAGTATTTGTATATGAGATTGTATGTAGGGCCAAAAGTAAGAGACGAGTGGCACAGGTTTGAATCCATACCCAGAAATATGAACACATGAATCCTATTAAAAGGTTAAAAAAGGTAAAGGACCCCTGGATGGTTAAATCCAGTCAAAGGCGACTATGGGATATGGCACTCATCTCGCTTTCAGGCCAAGGGAGCCGGTGTTTGTCCACAGACAGCTTTCCGGGTCATGTGGCCAGCATGACTAAACCACTTCTGGCGCAACGGGACACTGTGACGAGTGTCAGAGTGCATGGAAAAGCTGTTTACCTTCCCACTGCAGTGGTACCTATTTATCTACTTGTACTGGTGTGCTTTCTAACTGCTAGGGTAGCAGAAGCTGGGACAGAGCAACGGGAGCTCACCATCGTCGAGCGAATTCGAACAGCCAACCTTCCAATTGGCAAGCCCAAGAGGCTCAGTGGTTTAGACCCCAATGCCACCTGCATCCCTAAGAATCCTACTATCCTAGTATCTAATGATTATTATTTTTAAGGTGGCTTATTTCTTATACTCCCATTTTGATGCAAAGTATTATCCCTCTGTAGAATTAAAACAACCACCCACAAATCTCAGGTTGGAATTAAAAGAATACTAAGACAGAGGCATTTGTGGGGAGAGATGAAAGTTGAATCCAACTTTCTGGATCTAGCTGTTTGTTCAGTGGCTAAGCAAATGAGACACCATACTTGCACTAGAATAAAGACTTTTCTGATCTGGCAAGTAGGGAGGTTTTTTTTAGCCATCTTCTAACAAGAACAGACATTTCCTTAATCTTCTGCCATTCCAGTTCGCACTTAGTGAATAACCTTCTCACTGCAGAAGTGGAGCTGGTGGGTGCAGTGACAGAGAGCAGTTTGGCAGTAGAAAGAAGTTATTCCATCTACTTTTATTCCCCTCCCTCTCTAGGTGGACCTTCCGAAACACCTTATAGAAACACCAAACTGGATGTTGCTGCTGAATGAAGACCAGAAAGGACGGCTGAAATTATTTGGGCACGGCAGCAGCCCAGAGGACACCCCAAAGAAAGCAAACTGATAAAGAGTTAAAATGAATCCCCCATTGTCTTGGGCGAGGTGAGAAGGTGGTTCTCTTGTTTCCGCATTCGGAGAGAGGGAAAGAGTACATGAAGAGCCTCCCGGGGCACTGGGCATGGCCCCTGTCCAAGGCTCTTTTCACATTGTGCTACTGTCTGAGCCCAACGCAAGCAGTGCAATGTAAAAAGGGCATTGGGTGGGTGGCCACAGCAGCATGAAGCCTCTATACGTCCATTATTGGCAATATTCAGGGAATAGGCATGGAGCCTTGCTATGTGAGGCAAAAGGAAGGTGTAAACATAGCTCCTGTGACAGCTGAAGTGCTCCCATCCACCCCAAATATATATGGGGCTGTTTAGCATCAACTGCTGGGTTAGGACAGTTCACAGGCCAACATGGTTTGGCACCTGAGTTGAAGCTGAAGGGGTGTTGCTTTCTTGCAAATCACCTTTGACTGTTCTCTTTCCGAGGTGTTACGGCAGCCTATTGCCTAATAAATGTTACCGCTTCTTTCACTGGGTGTCTCCTGTGTTCTCAAAGTTGCTGAATTGCTGGTAAATGTTAAAATTTGTGGGAAAGAAAGCTCTGACTCATTCTAGATGTGGAAAGGAAGACATGGGCAGCGACTTCCTGGTATATGGTAATTTTGCACATACAGTTCTGTTAAGTTTTCGAATGGGGAGAAACCTTTGTGGCTTGTATTTTATTGTATATGTGGGTTTCCAGGTGCTCATCCCAATGGTTCTGATGTTTGGCTATTTTAAAAGAAAAAGAAGTATAGTGGGCTTTCCAAGTTCAAGCCATCAGCCGTTCTTGTTTTAGAGAAGTCCTCTTGGGACATTTGGCCAGCAAGCTTAATTCTTGTGAATATAACTGCTAGCTTTGGGCTGCAGCTGTGCAAGGAAGCAGGAAAAGAGAAGCCATTAGTAGCATGGCTCTTTTTGATTTTGTTTGCTTTTTAAATATAAAACACCTTTATTATACAAAAAAAAATATCCTGCGCTGGTGACAGTGCTGAGGCTTTACCCCCACCTGCCCCCCATCCTGTCTTCATGTGGGGTGGGGGGATGTGGGGGAGCCATGGTGCCCAGGGATCACAAGCACACGGCGACCCAAAACAAAAGAAATAGACTCCATAGAGTAGACATGGGGCGGGGGGGAACACCACGGCAGTGTCAGGGAACAGGAGGGGTGAAAGGGATTGTGAACTACCATGGCTCCATGTGGAGAGGGGCTGCTCCCCCCCCCCCGCCCCCTACCTCTAGGATCCCTTTGTTTCCTGTTTGAGAGGGATTTCCTCTCCCCAACACTGGTAGGCTGTCAAACGCAATTTTTATTTCTCCCAAGAAAGGAGAAGAGCATAAAAAGCTGCCTTTTCCTGACTCAGACCCTATTGGCCCTTCTAGCTCAACCTGGTCAATGTTGATTGGCAGCAGTTATCCAGGGCCGTTGGGCAGAGACGCCTGTTCTAGCCGTTCCGTGAGGTTCTTTAAAAAAAAAAAAACCTGGAGATGCCAGAGATTGAACCTAGAACCTCCTTCATGCAACACTCGCTGCTAAGCCATGGCATCTCCTCAAGAGCTTGCCCTGTGCCCATAGCCCTTTCCGTCCTGTTCCAGGAAGGACTGCGTCTGTCTTACGCAACGGACTGCAAAAGTGCAAAACCTGCGTGCCACCGCTTGCTCCGCCCGAAAGGCGCTGTCAGCGGGGGGTGGGGGGAGGGCAGCATATAGATCATGTGGAATCCAATCCAACACCCCCAGCACTGTCCCCTGAACCCTCTGAGCTTCCCCTTCTGCTGTAAGGGCAGGGGTGGGGTCCTCCACCCTGCGAATCCAGCATTCTTAGAAAGTACAAGAGGTTTGGGAGAAGGGTCCTGGTATCTCCACTCCCACGGGTGATGCTATGCAGGAGGGGTGGGGGGTGGGGAGGGTTGGTTGTGCCGGGATGCCAGCTGTGGATGTGGGGTTGGGAAAGGGCAAGGCATGCTACGCAGGAGGGTGTGCGCCCAGAGTCCCCCTCAGTCCCAGCCGTTGTCCTTCACCATATGTGACATCTCAATAATGTACTTCCCTTCTTTGTACTTCTGGCTGGTCTCGAAGGCTTGTTCCTGGCAAATGAGGAGATTGGGAGAATTAACCCCATTTGCTACAGACATCTGCCTAAACACACACACACACAAACTCCGTAGAATCTGCAGCACCCAAAACACAAAAGTTGCTCTCAAAAGGGGCATGTGAACAAAAAACCGCCCACAATTACAACAGGGGAAGTAGGAATCAAGAGGCTGACATTTCTAAGTGCCATGGTTTCTAAGAGCCAGTGTGGTGTAATGGTTTGACGGGACCTGGGAGAGCAGGGTTCAAATCCCCACTAAGCCATGTCACCATCGCTCAGCCTAATCTACCTCACAGGGTTGTTGTGAGGATGAAATGGAGAGGAGAACCATGTACACCACCTTAAGATCCTTGGAAAATAAAGGTGGTATATAAATGTTATAAATAAATCAAATATAATGGCTTTGAAAAGGACCTTGTTGCCCACATGCAGGGCAGGGGGTCAGCCTGGCCCTTGGGCAGAGTCAGAGACAGGTTTTCCATGGCTGCCTCGTTTTGACTCTTTCCAACAAGGTTGCTTGCAAGAATCCTGTTTTGAAAGGGGATTTATTGTCTAGACTTGTAAGCTACCAGTATTCAGTACTCACGTATTTCCAGCCCAGTGTTGTCTTGCAGCTTTCGCAGAAAATGTCAGCGACTGAATGGAGACCGGTGAGCAAGAGGCGTTGTTCGGCCGGACCACAGCCCACATTAACCCTGCAGTCAAAGAAATTAGAAGGCACTATCTCTTTTTATCCTTCTCAGAGTTCCACCCTGCTCTGTCCTACCTCACAGGGAGTTTACCACAAACGATACGCAAAGAGGGTGTGAGGAACTATGTTTGGCCTAACACTTGTGCATTTGCTCACACACACACGCACACACACACAGAAGGAGGAGGAGGAGGAGGAGAGGAAGAAGAAGAAGAAGAAGAAGAAGAAGAAGAAGAAGAAGAAGAAGAAGAAAGGATTTCAAGCCCCACCACTTTTTTCATGTGATTGGTTTATGGAAAGATCTCAGCAACTGAAACATGACTTACACAATTGGTTATGAGAAACCAAAACACATCTCAGCAGTTCCTGTTTCCAGATAAAAACCTATTAAGCACCTATTTTCTTAGGATGCAGAAGTGTCGCATCTCCTAAGCTTTAAAAATAAATAGATTTAAGAACAGTCATACCCCAACATTGTATTCGTTCAGGCGTTTGACTGAAACCTAAGCCGTTTAAGGATTTTGGCTGAGTGTTTTCAGCTTGATGATGTGTTTAATGCTGTTCCCATACATATGGTTCTTTTATACTAGTGGTATAAATATGCTGTTTTTATATGGCAGTTTAAAATATAATCGTATTTGATGTGGTTTTAATAAGTTTACATTGTGAGCCACTTTTTTTAATCCACCTGGTGGGAAAGAGCAGGATATAAGCTTTTTAAATAAAACAAAGAAATCACTTCCTCATGCCTTTACCATTTGTCTTGGAAAAGAAAAGAAAAGCCAGCCTATTCAAGCTAGGAACCAAGATGGGGCACTAAAACAAGAGAAGAGTTCTGAATTCAATCCCACAGTGGCCTCCTGTGGCCATGAGGAGAAATACCCAGTGTGACTGGAACACATTCACATTGTAGTGGAAGAACCATTCCAATTCCACACTGGTCCCTGGGAAGAGAAAGCTCTGACAGATGTGTTTGATCTTTACTCAAGGCAGGATATCTCTGCCTCGTCCCAGGCTTGATGGTACATGCTTAGCTGTAACACAGAGGCTACCGCAGCCAGCTGAACAATTGTCTTAGGAGTTTGTCTTAAAAGCTTGCTGTTCTGAACACATGGGATGTTCAACCTATGACAACTTGAGAGCCATAGGAAGTGCCAAAGGTATAAACTTCAGGGAAGCTTAAAAATGCTCTCCAATTCAGCAGCAGGGGCAAAGAAACAAAACAACAGGCTCCCCTGCTAGACAACAAGGAACCTAGAATAACTCAGGAAGTGTCACTTTCATTTGCCCTGGAAAGTACAAATATCATCTCCCAAATATAAGGTTCTTCAGCCCGTCGTAAGAATCTCTTACTATATAGAGAATCCTCATGTCCTGCTTGCAGGCTTCCCAAAGGCATTTGGTTGGCCGCTGTGAGAACAGGATGCTGGACTCGATGGGCCACTGGCCTGATCCAGCAGGGCTCTTCTTATGTCTTTAGGTCATGTTCTTATCCTAGCCAATGCCCTCCTGGCATGATAAAGCAGATCAACCTGGTGGAAGCAGGAGGCAGCCAGACTTGAATTACTGGAGCCAAGGACCATCAAAAGACTAGTGCTTTCCCCTCATGATTTCAAACCGATCTACATTGAAAGAAAAGTTAAATTCTTCTAAGATGTGGAATTAGGGGGCTCTGGGGTAGAGGGAAAGAAATTCAGATCTTACCCTTATACTAAGATTTGGTCTCCAATCAATTACTTCAGACTTAACTCTCCAGTGAGGTGTAAGACACCATAACTGCATTCCTTGTCTCTTTTTTTGTGCTGACATCCAAAAGGGTGATAAACCCAGTTTCACAGCTGGAATAAAAGCTATTCTATAACATTTGTTTAGATGAACTGTTCCATTCACGTTTGCCCAAGTAAGGGCAAAACCAGAATGCTACCGGGGGGAAAGAGCCATCGAATCATCACTCGCTTATTAAATGTGCCAGCTGTCAGACAATGGTCAATTTACCAATATGAAACTATCAATAGGAACTTTCCACAAACTGTAAAAGTTTGCCATTCCCCACAGAACTGGCCCAGCAGGTCCTTGCTTCTGCAAATCCCACAGGTTCCTACCACTGAGAAAAGAGCATCTACTTCTCAGACAGAAAGAATTCGCCACTCCAAAACAACAGTTTGCTTGGCTAGGTTCAACAAGCATGGCAGAGGAATGCAAGATCCGTATGACTCAGTCAGTCTGCCTTGGAACTAGGCCTTCTCCCTGCCAAAGGCCAATTAGAAATGAAGAGAAGGAAAAACTATGTACTTTTCTTCACTGTCAAAACCATGGCACACAGGGAGGCACCTAGAGAGAGCCTTCTGCATTATGAGCTATATTTTGCATATATTAGAGAAGTCTGAAGGATGACCAGCAATCCTCTGGCACATCTCTATGTAGTGAGGCAGGAGATTACTCATACATTGGCCTTTGCAGATGCATTCAGTAAGAGTCGTCAAAAGAGCAGAGGAACGAAGGGTTCATCTTGAAGGAAACAACATAAGTAAGAAACACTTTGTAGAGATTCTGATTAATTGTTAGAGGGAAGAGAGTTCTCACTGCCAGCAATTCAGAATCAAGGGTAGAGTGCAACATCCTGTGGATGGTTGAGCCAGCACCCAAGAGAGACAGAGAGCTGCAAGGACACAAAGCAAGATGTGAGGAGTTGCAGTGCAAGGTCTGGTGGTGCTACCATTAAGTTCAGCAGAATGATGTAGGGAGGACTCCAGCGCTGAATTAAGGAATGACCATGAGACTTTGGGAACAAAGACTACAATAAGACAGATATTATGCACTATTTAATTTCTATTAGATGTGCTTCATTTCTAAAAAGAGAATGGCTCAGGTGTAGCGCTAGCTAGAAGTCATCCTTGCGGGCTGATGCCCTTATCCCAAGCCCCAGGTAGTGGGTGCTGAGGGGCACATATTCAGAGGTAATGTTGCTTTGTTCCTCTTGAGTTCCAGAGCTCAGTATGTCAAGCTCAGATTATCAGAATGCCTACATAGTATGGAATGCTGAGTGAGATATGATGGATAAATGCCATCATATATAAGACCTCCCCCTGGAGATGCTCAAATGTAACCCTAACCCACCCCACCCTAGCAGCATCACACTATATTTCCCTCCTTCTCATGGAACGGATGAGATGTAGCAGTGCTCTACATTCTTCCGGTGTGAAACGAACCACCTCTCTCCCTCTGCTCTGATTCTTCCAATCTCCCCCGCATCCCCACCCACACCAAATAAAACCAATTGCAGTAGGAGACTCACACAGAATTGAAAAGATAGGCGCGACCATGACTTCCCTGGAAAGACTGTGGAAATAAAGTATAGGAGTTACGACCCTCTCCCTTGAAAGGCTCTTTGACCCACTCCCCCCACAAACCCAACTGCTTTGCTTCAAGGCAGAAATCCCCAGATACGAGAAAGATCAGTTCTCTTCCTGGACAGACCGATAGGTATTGCTAGCAAGGTATCCCACCAGTAGGGTGCCATTTTTTAGAAAGTGTCCTAGCCGGGCCCTGGGGTGGCACTGCTTTGGGGGATCACTCAATGCCAGAGATCCAGGAAGACCACAGATAAATAACAGCGGTGTAGCTAAACTTGCTGCCATGTCCCAGGGATGCACGTACCTTGGAGATGAGCTCATCGTGCTTGGCCAGATGTGCCCGGCAGTGAACACAGCTGTATGTTCGGTGGCACCGGGGCAGGTAACTACGGAAGGTCTTGGTGGGGAGGCAGGCGGCGGGTGGTGCTGGCTCACAGCTGGGCATGACAGGCTGGAGAGCAATGCCCTGTCTAGGAGGGGGAGCCGGCGCTGTGCAGCCCCCGCACAGGCGGTCGCAAGTGAAACAGCGAAGCAGGTTGGCTAGAGCCGTGTTTCAGAAAAGTGAAGTTTGGGGGGGCTGCACTGCCAGGGCCCCCCCAGATGAGAACCAGACCGAAAGCAGAGTCACCTGCGGAGAGACAACAGCAAGCAATTATCAGCCCTGGGAGAAGCCTACTGTGTGTGTCAGACCCAGGAGGAGGTGATCTGGGCCTCTTCTGGAGGGGGAAGTTATGGCATGTCCTGCACTACACAGCATGGAATGTGTATTTGAGCAGATAGAAAGCTCAGTGGATTCATCCGTCTGGAATAATTACCACTGGGCCCTTGCTCCACATTCAGACAGTTCGGTAATTAGAATCCTCCATCCACCTCTACAAAAAGGCAATGAAAACGAGATGGGGTGGGGGGAAGGAAATCAGCCTGGTTTTTACCAAGTTCAAGAGGGAACTTGGAGAGAGACAGGACCTTAGTGCTAAGCGGTTTGGGGTCTGCACGATTCAAATCCCTGGCTCAGCCTATTGTTCTCATTGTTTACATAAACAGGCCCACAACTCAGGTGCCTTGGAACAACATGTTCAGCTTATCCTCACAACTTTCGTAACCTGGTCAGCTAATTGTAGGCTAAGGCCAGGGTTTCATTATGCTTTTGCTTTAAGCATAATTGTATCTGTGCAGCTAAAGCCTACATATGTTTACTCAGAAATAAATCCCACTGAGTATGGTACAATTCGCTCCCAGTTAAGCCTGCACAGAATCAGTCTTGGGTTTTGCAACGCCCATGATCTGAAAGGCCCATCTGATTAAGAAACAGCTTTTCTGCTTTTGCTCTTATTCATATGAACACACAACGCTGCCTTCTATCGAGTCAGGCCACTGACCCTTCCAGCTCAATGTTGCCTCTGCTAACTGGGGACAGGGTTTCAGGAAGGGGGCTGTCGCAGACCTACGCAGAGATTTTACCTGGCGCCTTCTGCATACAAAGCAGCTGTCCTCCCTCTGAGCTACAGCCTTCCAATTGTAGATGTTGCTATTACACAGCATGTCACATAACCAATGACTCTGGCAACGTTGGAAAACATTCTGAAATATGCAGAGTGCCCTAAGGCCTCTGAGCAACCCTTGAGAAAAGAGGTCAGCAACGTTGCATCGCCTAAACCCAACCCTCTGGTGATGTACCCCGCTGCCCCTTGCACTAAACCACCCCCACCCCGCCACGAGCAGCAGCCTCGGATAATATTCCCTTTTCCGACCCACCCTTGTCACGGGCCTTTTATTGTGGCTGCAAGAGGGCCCTCTACCGGGGCCTCGACGTCATTTCCATGCGTGTTCATTCAAAGCCTCCTCCCGTCCGCCCCCGTTCTGACAGCGATTCTCGGCCGCGCGAGCGCGCCCCCTGTCGGCAGCAAAGCGGCATTACCCCCCCAAAAAAAGCTGACTTTCGGAAGCCCCAGCAGCAGCCTCATGCATTTGTCTACCGTGCGGACGTGGGCCATTAGCGCTTCCCAATCCGTCCTGCAGCAGCAGCAGCAACGCCGCGCGCAACTCCGGCTCCCGAAAAAAAGCAGCCCGGCTCCCGAGCAATGCCGCGCGAGAAGCATCCCAGCAGAAAGCCCTGCGCGCTGCTTTCTTACCTTGCTTTTCGCACTTCACCCGTCCACTTCGTCTCTCCTAGAAGGGCGGGGGGAAGAAGGGAGAAATCAGGGGTAAGAAAAAGAAGTGAAGTGGGAGGAGCCCAGGTGTCGGGGGCGTGCGGGGGGGGCTCGAGGCGTTAATCACCGCAGAGTCTGACTCACGTGGCTGCCTGCGCGGAAGGAAAATAAAGGCGGATTTGGCGTCGCGAAGTTCCCAGAGGGACGTGGCCGGAGGTGGGGGAAGCGGGGATCGGGCTCTCTCGGCGCGGCCCGGAGGTGGAGGCGAAATGAGCAACTCCCCAAGAGCCCCGCGAGCGAGGGAGGCAAAGTTTCAGCTGCAGCGGCGGCGCCTCCGCCTCCGCTGGCTTTGCCCTCCGCGCTGCTCACCTTGAAGCCTGCGCCCGGGCGCGTGTGCGCGGCGGCGGCGGCGGGGAGCTGCCTGTCCGTGTCTGCTCCTGCTCCTGCTGCCGAGCGGCGAGGGGTCGCGTCCAGGCGAGCGCAGCTTCAGGGCCGCCGAAGGGCTGCTTTTGCGCTTCGTCGGTAGACGAATGTGGCTGTGTGTTGTGGAACCGCATCATAACATTGTGAGTCATCCATCCCTCCCTCCCTCCTCCTCGACTCTCTTCCTCCTCCCCCCTCCCCGCTCTCAGCCTGCTGCTACGTCAGAGAGGGGCCGGAGACACGGATCAAAGAGGGAGGGGATAAGCAGGGGCCACCAGCACCACCGCAGCAGCAGGGGTGCAAGGCGCAATGGGCACGCTGGGGTGGAGAGATCGGCGGAACGGGCAGCTGGCGATCAGGGAGCCGGGCAAGCGGGGGCGCTGCTGGGGTGGCTCCGGCGACAAGGATGGCGGGGCGGAGGGAGAAAGACGCGCAGGTGATAAATCCCACGTTGCGCGCCCGCGGCAAACTCTGACGCAGGGAGAGAGGCGAGAGACGCGGCTCAGGGTCACGGGCTGCAAATCTGCAATATCATTCTCCGGTGCACTTCTCCACCATCACCCCAGCCCCCAAAACATCTAGCCACTCACTTTAGGGCTTCCAAGATCCTGGCGACACCCCGAAACGCAAAGGCCCAGATCTCTCAACGCTCTTCAGCCTTGACAGGCTCTGTCATTGCTTAGACTTTCTCATCCCTACCCCGCAGCCCAGTTGGCATCCCCTAACGAATAGGTCGACAACCTCATCATTCCCTCCCCCTCCCCGCAGCGTGGTTGCCAAACGAATTTGGGCTTGGGATCAATGTGGAGCCATTAGCTCCAAGAGGAGTTTGGGCGTCCAGTTCTGTCGACGAGGAGTAGCATCCATTTAGTCTGTTACTAAGCAGCAGCAGGAAGACCAAACACGTCCTGCTGGTGCTATAGAGACTAAGAAACACTAGCCTTCCGTGGAAGCATACACCACGCAGGCTGAAGGTCCAAGTTGGAGGCACACCTATCTGATATGATAGATCAGCTTCTGTCGGCTTAAAAATGTGCAAGCTTTTGAATTCTTGAGTTCTTCTGCTAGCTGGTGCTGTCTCCGAGTACAGGTTTTGCATCAATGTTTGTTTTAAGGACTTCCACAGTCACCCAGTTCATCTCCCTTAGGAAGGTTACATGCTAAACTATTTTGTGTATTTATGTTTGCCTTTAGGAGCTGCAATTGCTTCCGGTGCTAAAAGCCATGGAAACACAGCTGGAAACCAGCCCCTCCATGGATCAAAACCTAAGTTGCCACAAGCTGAATGAAAGTCATTCAGATAGGGCCCTAATAAAACAAAGAAACAGGCTGTTCTTGCTGGTTGTGTTCTAAAATTACAGCACTCCCTGATCCTTTGTACTTCAGTTTCCACTACGGTACTATGTCATTTTCTTAAGTTGCAGACATCTCATTCTTTCCTTCTCATTTTAACACTCAAATAGTAGTATAAAAACTGTTTGGGTCTTCTGTGGTTAATAAACCACCTTTAACAAACCACAAAACAGAGGAGAAATTTCTTTTTTTTTTTAACAGTGATGTTTGCAGTTAAATCAGTGGTCTGATGCTCACAACATTTTTGGTTGTGCTACTGACTTCAACAGTCTTGATCCAATCATGTTTGGTACAGAATCATCTGGAAGCTGTATTTTGTTATGTCCTTCAAATAAAAAGGATCCAAGATCTCTGTCATGGTAATAGTGTTCTGAAGATGACTCTATTCTTGCTGAAGATGAATATGGGCTGTACCAAAAGAATTGATTATATTGACTCATTCTTTGTTTCCTTTCTCATTTTCGCTTAATCTTTTTTCTCCCTACCTTTTGCTGCCTCTTTGATCTCCTTCAAACGTAGCTTACATCCAGACACCTAGGGTCCCTTTTATTTATAATACTATTTATAGACCCTTGGCCCCCTTTTTGGCACAGCCCATTCAAGGTGGTTCACAATGTCATAAAAACACAATACACATACAGCAATCCAAAAACCCAGCAACAGCAGCAGTGTTAGCCAATATTTGAAAAGGTAGACCAGTTGAAACAAAACAGCAATGTAAATTTCCTGCAAATGTTTAAGATGGGCAGTTCCTCCTGCCTCTGCCCCCCCTAACCATTAAGGCTTTATTTAGGAGAGGGCAATTCTGAAATAAATGGGCTTTTTAAACCCACTGAAAGGTTTGCAGGTTGGAGGCTAAAGAGCTGCAAGAGGAGAAAGTTCCACAGTCTGGGGACCACTGCCCAAAAGGCCATTTCCCACACTTGCTGTTGTTTTTGCTTCAGTCAGTAAGTAAGTGGAGTGAGAAGGGTACCTTCCATAGCTGCAACTGGAGAATGGAGCAACATGACCCCCCCCCCAAAAAAAGCTATGTAACATAGTTGTGGTTTAATAATAAAATATTATGAACATTTCTCCTAATTAAGAACTGACATTTTAAAGGATGCAAATGGAAAAAGCATAAAATATCCTGTTGGGTGGGCCTGTTCAGGGCAGCAAGGCAGACTAAGGCAGGAATCCCATAACCACTTGCCTTGAGTAAGCTCCATTGAAATCAATGGGACTTACTTCTGTATAGACATGTATAGGATTCTTCCGTAAGTGACATCCTTGCAACTTCATTGCCTCTATGCTTCTGTTCAACCCTGTAAAGCACATTTAGCTATTGAACAATGCTGGAGGGAAGGAAAACTTCGTAAAGTTATGACTGGAGATTTGCAGAGGTGGGCAGTTACACCACAACTGACTCTGCACAACAGTGCAGAGTAGCAAGCAGCAGGTATTGATCTGAGTAGTAAGAACTTGGAAGTTCATCTGTTATACCCTTAAAATAAAACAGACTATTTTGGGAAGACTTAGTACTGGCTTTGATGCCCAACATTGTGTATTTTTCTAAGTGAACAAATAGTAAAAGAGAATCCGGGGAAAACATAAATTCCATGAGACTTCTTGTGGCATAAGTTTTTACTATATAGTCTCTGGTCCAAGGAAGTTTGTTCCACAATAAATCTTTAGTGTGCCGCCTTGTGTTTTTTGGGTGGATGTGTGGCATAGCAGGAGTCTTTCTTGAATTTGTAAGCAAATAATCAAAGACCATGATATGCCTTTTTCTGTCAAAAGATGAGAAGCAGGAATTATTCGTGGTTGTGTGGGTTTAAACTCTCTCTCTCGCTCTCGCTCTCTCTCTTCAGAACCACGGAGAGTGAAATTTTCCAGATGGGTGTTTTTGATCTGAGATGATGAGAAGGAAATAACCCTACTTGCGCGGTTGTTTGTTTGTATTTAGCAGCTGAACAACAAAGGGTTAAACAAGGTTAGAAACTACATTTCCCAGCGGGCCACGCGAACCACAAACGCTTCCCCATCAGGCAATTGAAGAAGGCGGCGGCTCAGGGGCATGCGCACACCACACAATCGCTGCGCCCGTCACTTCCGGGACAGCCGGCACTTCCGTTGCCTGGCCCGATCCGGGACTCGTGTGGTTGGATCCCTGTGGATTCAGTAGGTGGGTGCCTTTCTTCAGCTTCTCAAGGCCTCGGGTCGGTTTCCATGGAGACCTGCAGCCTTCACGAAGGCAGGAGCGCAACTGCCTCTTCGTGGGGGAAGAGTCTTGCCCGTCGCCTCGCCTTAGGCCCCTTCCCCTCTATGCTGCCAGGCAGGCGCTGAAACGCTGCGATAACTGCGCGGTTGTCAACACTCGAAACGGGGTGGGGAAGCAGTGTATCGCCCAGTGTCAACGACATACGGATACTATAATCTTACTCTTGTTTCTGAAAGATAGATCCTAATTTTTGGCTGTTGGTTAAATCTGGAACGGTTTCGCTTCTACGGAAACGAAGCTGTTCTACTACCGGTAGATGGATCAAAATGACAGATCAGCAACTTTCAGCCCCAGGATCGATCTCCTCCTCCCTCTGTACAATGCCAATTCAGTAGTTAAGCATCTGGGGAAAGATTGCCGCTAGAAGTCTTGCTGAGACTCTGCTGTGGTATGGGAGCACTGGCCTGCTCCTCTCCACCCTCTCTTCAGAAGGATCCTCCAGTGAAACTGGTTGCTGACTAGGGACCTAAATAAAATGGAGCCCTAGCTGTCTTCTTCAGAGGTGGGAGCCACCAGGCACACGCTCATAGCCAGCCCATGTAGCACATCATCCAGTTTACAATGTGTACCACAAGCAAAAGAAGAGGGATGGACGAAGTTTGTGCTGTGCTGTGCTTGGACAATCAAATCTCAGTTTAAACTGAGATGTGCAGAAGCTTCAAGCATTTTCAGGCAGCTCATTTGGCAAAACAGCTCATAAAGCTATGGTTAATCGTTGCTGCCAATGGCTTCTAAAGCAGCCAGAATATAAAGCCATGGTTTAAAGTTGGCTTCCAGATCCTGGATCATTTGGAAGCAATTCACTGTTGTTTCTGGTTTGTATGTGAAGGGAAGCTGTGGTTAACTGCAGTTTCTTGGCTTGTTTGTTCATTCACACAAAGCATGGTGCATAGGGGATGTGTGCAGGTGTCTAAAAGTTGTGCATATCTTGGCTCATTAAGCTGAGATTTGAGTGTGCAACTGTGATCTTTACAATTCAATGAATAGTTTAACAAGCCCATCCAGATCGTTTAGGCCAATGATAATAAGCAGTCCCCCAGCAACAGCAAACCCTCAGGCTCCCTGAACAACCTGGGGAAACTTCCTGCCTAACCAGAAACATATTTAGGTTAGAGAATAAACAGGAAAGCAAGGTGTCCACCCTTTGAAAAATGCATATATAATAGGGGGCATTTTTGTCAAACTTAACGAGTTATGTAAGATGGGACACCAGGAGAGGAAAGATACCATAGTACTTTTGCAAGCTTTCTAACAAGAGTAGATGTTCCATTTTTAAAACATGAGTTAGTTTAATTAATTTTGTTTTGTATCCATAGCAATTGCAAAGGAAACAAGATGGCAGAGGAAGCTGGAGATGAAAATAAACTGGTGGCCAAGTTTGAGTTGGAGAGGGAGACTGAACTCCGCTTTGAGGTTGAAGCTTCACAAATGGTCCAGCTGGAGCTTCTGACAGGCATGGCTGAGGTCTTTGGAACGGAACTGACGCGCAACAAGAAATTCACCTTTGACGCTGGTGCCAAAGTGGCTGTCTTCACTTGGCATGGTTGTTCAGTACAGCTAACCGGTCGGACTGAAGTAGCCTACGTCTCCAAGGACACTCCCATGCTGCTGTACCTCAACACCCATACAGCCCTGGAACAGATGCGGTGGCAGGCTGAGCGTGAGGATGAACGGGGACCTCGTGTCATGGTGGTGGGCCCCACAGATGTAGGAAAGTCAACAGTCTGCCGCCTGCTGCTGAATTATGCTGTGCGCCTAGGGCGCAGACCCACTTTTGTGGAGCTGGATGTAGGGCAGGGCTCAATCTCTATCCCAGGCACCATGGGGGCACTCTATATTGAGCGACCTGCAGATGTTGAAGAAGGATTCTCAGTTCAGGCCCCTCTGGTCTATCACTTTGGGTCCACCACACCTGGCACTAACATCAAACTCTATAACAAGGTAAGCAGCATATTTGAAATAGTATGTGATATGGTGATCCTTTGCATGCATCCTAGTCTCACGGAGCTGGGCTGGGCTAGTTTTTTTTATATCCTGATCAAACTGAGAATTGGAATGATAGTTAGAAATTGAATTTCCATTTTCATTTTTGATTATGTTATGCTGGAGGACAAACAAGAGATGGCTAGTCAATAAATTATTATCATGAATCCTGTTAATCTGCTTCATCATGCTGTTATATTCCAACTGTCATTAATTTGGAGACCAATGTAGATCTATGGCTGCCTAAGCCTTTTTATTTGAACAGGCACAGGCACCTGCAACTCTTCATAGGGCTGGGCTGTTATCGGTCAATAACTGTCCAGATCCTTATCTTTTATACAAGGCAATAAACTAAAATATGTTGGTTTTACTTACCGAAGGATTAAATTGTATAATACAAGACTGTTTAGGGAGAGCCTTGTTAATGTATTTGACTTGGATAACAGACCTGTCTCTGATTAAGGCAAATCCTTAAAAACCACACCAATAACACTCCAGATCCTTATCCTTTACACAAAGACATTAACACAAGACATGCTGGTTTTACTGGTTTAAGAAGTAAATTGTGTAAGGCAGGATGGTTTAGGAAGGATCTTGTTAATATGTTTGACTTGATGTATCTTTGATGAAGGCAAATATTTAAATAAAACTGTGATAATTTCATTATTAAAGAAAACATTAATGAAGACAAAATCTGTGCTGAATAAACATATGATGCTGCTTTTTTGATCTGGAAACATCTCTTTAAAACAGCAGGCTTTATTCTTTTGCAAACACAGTGAATTGGTCATGGAGCTTATTTCAGCTTAACTCCCATCATAGTCCAACAATATCTGGAGGGCAGCAGGTTGGGGAAGGTAGGCTATGCCTCTTAAGTTTCCAACTTATTTCTCTGGCATTTACAGTTAAAAGGTTCTCAGGTCACAGGCTTGGGAAAGTTATTGAAGCCGTGTAGAACTGCTGCTAGTCAGAGTAGACAATTATGGGCTAATTGTATAAATGAGCTGGCTCAGAATATGCAGCTTCATATGTTTATAGAAAAGTAATACAGATTCACTTTTGAAAAACAAGGTGGGTGCGACTAAGCTAAAACTTCAGTATTAGTAAACAATCTGGAGATTTCCAAGGACGGAAGTTTCTAAAAGAAGTCAGCTGTCTTCATTTCATAAGACTTTCACCCATGAGATTTGGGTGGTTTCCTGTAGGTCAGGCATGTCCAACAGGTAGATCACTGGATGTCTGTGGTAGATCACCAGTAGATCAGTGGCTCCCCCCAAAGAAGCTAAAAAACTTTGGCTCCCCTAAAAAAAAGCTCAACATCTTTGCCCTGCACCCCTAGAATGACCTGAACCACCAAAAATAGGGCTTTCCTTCCTAAAAAAAAAGCTCAATGTCGCTTTCCTCTTCCCTAAAGAAGCTCAAAAACTTTGACCTGAACCCCCCAAAAGGGGGTAGATCACTGCCAGTTTTTAACTCTGTGAGTAGATCGCAGTCTCTTGGAAGTTGACCACCCCTGCTGTAGGTTAACGCTGCTGGTTCATCTTTTTCTGCAGATCACATCCCGCTTGGCCGATGTATTTAACCAGCGCTGTGAGGTGAACCGCCGGGCTTCAGTCAGTGGCTGTGTCATCAATACCTGTGGCTGGGTGAAGGGATCTGGGTACCAGGCACTTGTACATGCTGCCTCTGCCTTTGAAGTTGATGTTGTGGTAGTTCTGGACCAGGAGCGCCTCTACAATGAACTGAAGCGGGACTTGCCTCACTTTGTTCGGACAGTGCTGCTCCCTAAGTCAGGTGGAGTGGTCGAGCGCTCCAAGGACTTCCGGCGTGAGTTTCGTGATGACCGCATACGCGAATATTTCTATGGTTTCCGAGGAAGCTTCTACCCACATGCCTTTGATGTGAAGTTCTCCGATGTCAAGATATACAAAGTGGGCGCTCCCACTATCCCTGATTCCTGCCTGCCTCTGGGCATGTCGCAGGAAGACAACCAACTCAAGCTGGTACCAGTCACACCTGGGCGTGACATGGTACACCATCTGTTAAGTGTTAGTACTGCTGATGGCACTGATGAGAACATCTCTGAAACAAGTGTGGCTGGTTTCATTGTAGTCACTGGAGTCGACCTTGAACGCCAGGTCTTCACCGTGCTTTCACCAGCACCTCGCCCGTTGCCCAAGAACTTTCTGCTCATCATGGACATTCGCTTCATGGATCTTAAGTAGCACCAGCGTTTGCAAGAAAACGATAAGGCTCCACCAGGCAACTGTTAGCTCCCTCACAAACAAACCCATTACAATTCTGGATGGAACAGCATCTCACACAGACCAGGCAAGAGAGAGAAAGCAGTCACAATAAGGGATGAACATATTTTGAACAATTTGAAATAGTCCTTTCTGTTTTCTCTTCATTGCTGGAATGAATCCCTGAGTAGAATGGTAGAAGATGAAGCCTAGAAAATTCACGGGTTTGACTTATTGAACCACTATAATGGACAAAAGTGTTGTCTGCTAGCTAGTTAATTGGTTTGCTTTATGGTGGTGGTGATGGGTCTCCTTTGAGATGTCACTCATTTAAACTGGTCTTATCTGAAAGTGACAATAGTGTAAAGAGGGCATTTTTAAAAAATATTTTATATATAGATCTTTTTAACTTTAATAAATTCCAAAATGTTGATAGTTTCATGTTTGTGTTTCTCTCTACATGTAACTAAAACCTTGTTTCAGCATTAAAAAAACATGCACATATAGATACAGGGTAAGGCAGGACAAAAGGGGACTGTTTGGGTAATAAGCATACAGGGATGAGAAGAAATATTTCATCAAGCAGAAAGACATACAAAAAAATGTGCATAAGAAAGCAGTGGCAAATTTGACTTCAAAGAACGTGGCTTACAAATGCCACTAGCCATTTTCATATAGGAAGCTTGCAATTAGGCACATGACTTAGGCTTATGAATGGAAACTTATAGTATGAAAATCCATTATGATATGCTAGATCAGGGCGGTCCAACTTTTCATACCAAGTGGGCTACAAGAATATTTGTGACATGTCCCCCCCCCCCCCGCTTCATGCTGCCTTCCCCAAGCTGGCTCTGGCAGCATCCTAGAACCTCCCACCTCTTTTTGAAAGCTGGGAAAGCACTAACCAGGCTTTCGGAAGGAGGTGGGAGGACTCTAGGACCCTGCCAGAGCCCTCACACCTCCTTCCCCAAGCCCAGCTTTCCCTGTGTGCAAGGGCTGGTGGGGGAGGGGGTGTCAAATGTTGAAGGCCAAGTGTCTTATCACCCTGTGCTAGAGCTTTGCACTGAAAACTACCAAATTTGGGCTTCAATCTTAACTCTACATACCTTGGAGTAAGCTCCATTGAGTTAAATCAGATATCATCATTAGTATATTAATATTTATTAGTTGCTTTACTCATGGAAGTGACTCGAACACAATTCTGAGTAGACTTGATTAGGATTGTACTGTTTCCCAGAATGTGAACCAATACTAGAAAGTCTCAACTAAACCTGACCTGGAATAGAACGGTTCTCCCCTTACCTCCAAAATATAGGTTACTGTTTCAGGCTAAAAGTGATCCAATGATCTACAAGTGGCCCCAATTTAAATAAAACGTGAATACTCCAAAGTAATGTTAGAGAATTTTCAGCTGGCAAACAGCAGGCAGGATGAAAGCCTGCTGCTTAAAGTCTGCAAATCGAGAGCAGATAGTGAAGATAAACATCCTGGTGAGGAAGGGGAAGAAGACAACATTTCTGTCCCCTGCAGGGTACTCCCCTCCCCCATGTTGTGCTCAGCCAGTCACTGTTGCTCTTAAAGTGGTGGTTGAAACCTATGTAATTTTACTAACTATTGATCTAAAGAATTCTGAAGGAAGTGTGCATGCACACAAAAGCTCATACCAATAACAAACTTAGTTGGTCTCTAAGGTGCTACTGGAAGGAATTTTTTTTTATTTTGTATTGATCTAAGGATCAGTAT